>CABHPH010041672.1:0-51375 GCA_902168325.1 Peromyscus nudipes | reverse complement strand
ACACACACACACACACACACACACACACACACACACATGTGTATATGTGTGTATTCTCACTGGAACATGTCTTAAGAGAAGTCAGAGAACAACTTACCTCAGTTGGCTCCATCTTTCTATCATGTGTACCCTGTTTAATTCAGGATTTTATTTGTGGTGTCAAAACCCTATATCAATGGGCTTACCATTCTCCAGCCCCTCTGTTTACATTCTGAAAAGCTTCCTAGTATATTATTATTATTGGATTTTAAATGATTGTCAGGTATTCTTTTAATTATATAACTGTAATTACTTTTAGAATATGTGTTATTGCATTTAATGCAAGTTAGTAAAACAAAGTTTAGCAGTTCTGAAGGAAGGATGTCAGAATAAATGGATTGTCTTTGTAATTTTCTGCCACATATTGTAGGGTCAAAGCACATTTTGAGAAGAGAAAACCACACCTTTAAAGTTTTCTGTATCTGCCAGGTGGTGGCGGTGGTGGTGGTGGTGGCAGTGGTGGTGGCGCATACCTTTAATCCCAGTACTTGGGAGGCAGAGGCAGGCAGATCTCTGTGAGTTCGAGGCCAGCCAGGACTACAGAGGGGGTTCCAAGAAAGGCACAAAACTACACAGAGAAAGCCTGTCTCGAAAAACCAAAAAAAAAAAAAAAAAGTTTTCTGTATCAACTGCATGGGAATGAAAAAAAAATCATCCTACTACTGTAAAACTTCAACTTAGTAATTCACAGTATAGCACCTTCAAAGACCAACTTAGAAAATAAATTTGGGGGAATAATTTATGAGTGTGTGTGTGTGTGTGTGTGTGTGTGTGCATGCATGTATGTGCATGTGTTATCTTTTAGCTTATAAAACTGAAATAATTTATCATAGTGTAAATAATAACAAATCAAACCAAAGTTCATATTTACATAAAAAACGAAGACTGGCTAAATGCCAAAAGTATTATCCTAAGAAAAACTATTGCTAGTTTAAAACTGTAGAACGATGAATGTGCATGCAATTGTTTTCCAAGGAAGCAACTCAATTTTTCAGTAAGTCACTGTGTTTCTAAATGCCTAATTTTCTAATGATTTTACAAATGAAATCTTGTTCTGTTAAAATAGTAATATAGGTATAGGGAGCAAATACTTTTTTCTCTCAACAGACATACCAAAGCATAATCATTCATTTTGCTGTTCCTTCTACAATTCTCAGTCAGTGTTTTACCCCTGGTTGGTTTTGGTTATCATTATGTTTTCATTGACCTGTCAGAATCAGAGTAGAGGCTTTATTCTCTACTATGTAGCTGAAGATTCCAAACTTGCAAATTGCCAAGTAGAGCAGTAGATGCTCCAAGATGCATTTATACAAATTAAAAGAAAACTGGAAAGAAACAAGTCAAAACTTGTGTTTAACACTCAAAATATTAATAATAAAAAAATAGGCTAGAAAAATGTGCTGTTTGTAAAGAGACTATCAATGTTTCATGAGCAGAAGAGGGTTTTAATCATGGATCTCTTTTTAATTAGATGTATGATTTTGGAAAGTATTTCACAAAATGAGATCTCATGGATTTAAGATTAACCCTTGTTGTGGTTAATCTCACTTCACACTTTGTCTAGAATGTGCTATTTTATTGTTTTTTGTTTATTTGTTTTCAAATACCGGTTTGGAATGTAATGTAAAGGTATATTTTTTCTAAATGTCATCACCATATCGTTCTGAAATATGGCTTCCCTACATCCAATCATTTGAAGATGTCTAAAATACGGAGTGGACTTTCTAACAACAGAAATAATTTTACCTCTAGAATTTCTTCTTGTTGAGGCCCACAATATTACTCTGGCTGGAATTCCTAGTTGGTTGACCTAAACTAAATATTTTGGACTGATTCCATAAAATTTCTCAATACATAGATAGGTAGAAATGTATGTAGGTATGTAACTACATAGGTGGAAGGGTGGAAGGCGGATGAAAGAATGGATGGATAGATAGGTGATAGAGAAATAGATAGATAGATAGATGATAGATAGATGGTAGGTAGATGATAGATACAGATAGACAGATATATAAATGATAGATGATAGGTGGATGGTAGATAGATAGATAGACAGATAGATCGACAGATAGATAAAGATAGATGATCGATTCGTAGGTAGATAGAAATATTGATTATATAAATAAGATTTTGATTCTCTTAATCAGCAGAAATATGATAATATTTCATTATTTCTTATTAAAGATTCACACCAGGTGACTGCCGAGATGGTTCAGTGTACAGCATTTACAGGCATGAGGAACTAAGTTCGTATTCTACATTAAAGCTAGGCATGGCAATAAGTGTCTGCAGTATTAATGTTGAGGATATAGAGACAGGAAGATCTCTGGGGCTTAGTGGTCTGTCAGTTACCCTAAAGTGGTTATCTCAAGATTCAGTAATAAATCTGTCAACAAAAATGAAGGTGAAGAGATGAAGGAAAAAGATCCCCAATATCGACCTCTGGCCTTCACACACTTGTTTGTATACACATGTGCACATGCCTATGAACCTGAGCATAAACACACAAACATGTATACTGACGTGTGCATCTATCCAGTATGATAATCTCCAATGTTAGTCCATTTTAAAAAGAGGCCTTGTACTTTGAGAGTCAATGAAGTAACATGACCTCCCTGCTCTCACAAGCACAGCACCTCAGGGCCTTCTGGCACTATACCCCACCTTATCTGTCTCTTTCCTATTGGAGATACTTTTCCTTAGTAATAAAAAGAGTCAAGCATACTTCAATAGCATGCACTCAGGAGGGACACACTTGTCTAGGACATGGGTAGGTGTTGTTAATGGGACTTTCTGATGGTCCCACTTACATTTACTGATTTCTTTGCATATGTGATTCTTGGCTATATTCGACACTGATTTTGAGCATATGCAGTCTTCTAGATAACCTTGACCTGCTCTGCAAGTCATTTCACTTAGTTGGCACTGTAATTGAGTCTTCAGTAGGCTACCTCTTTGGACTGTTAAGCTGTGGGATAGTGGAGAATATGCCCAGACCTGGGGAGAGCAATAACCTGCTGCACCTCATTTGCTATGCTGCATTTTCCTTAACTAGAAGGAATGTTAAGTAATTTACCAGCTGCCATAGATAAGGCAATCAGTAAGTTCTCAGATGACAGTTTGGGTAGGAGCATTATGTGTAAAGCAGTAAAATTACATCCAAAATAACAGGCCACTGCAATAAGAACAAAATACTTGCACACTTACAATGGATATGTTTTAATAACATCAATAGTCCACAAGGTAGTTTGTAGCTAGAGTTTTCCTGCCTGGCCCACGGTCAGAATAAATCTCTTTCACCTGCCAGTCCCACAGCCACTCAGACCCAAACAAGTAAACACAGAGACTTATATTGCTTACAAACTGTATGGCCGTGGCAGGCTTCTTGCTAACTGTTCTTATATCTTAAATTAATCCATTTCTATAAATCTATACCTTGCCACATGGCTCGTGGCTTACCGGCATCTTTACATGCTGTTTGTCCTGGCGCTGGCTGGCAGTTCTGGCAGCGTCTCCTTCCACCTTCCTGCTCTTTTTAATTCTCTCTGTTAGTCCCGCCTATACTTCCTGCCTAGCCACTGGCCAATCAGTGTTTTATTAGCAACACATTTGCCATACAGAACATCCCACAGCACTTCCCCCCTTTTTTTTTTTCAAAAAGGAAGGTTTTAACCTTAAAGTAAATTACATATAATTTGGGAATTTGGGCGTAGCTTCTCTTACTACTTCCTGCTGGAGGGGGGCGCTGTATCTTATGGGGACACAAAGAAAATTTTAGGATTATGGAGTAGTCCATGAGGCTGTATCGTCTGAGCCAGTTGCCTTGAAACGGTTCTGGATGTTGGATCATCTGAGCCATGGTGTCATCAGAGACCTTTCAGGTGGTCTTGGCTGGTCAAACCTGATGTATTTTAATCTGGAACAAATCCATAGCCTCTGACTTTCTGTGGAAACAAAATCAGAGCTTCCTTTCCAAAGCAACATATCTTTACATCCAAATTTTGAAGTCAAGGTATCTTTAAAATATACATATTGGTTTAACTCAGCTTCCTTTACAATCAAATATCTCTCTGCAGTTAACAATCCCAAAGACAACACAATCCAGATTCTCTGTGTGATATCCATCTTTACGTGGCTTATATTTTATACTACCTTTACTGTCTCTTTAAAGACTTCATTTTTCAAAACTATCTATTTCTTTATATAACTGTATGTATTCCTTTTTATCTCTCTTTGAAGCCTACGTACATTTTTACACACATTTTAAAGCATTTAAAGTCTTGTTTCATCTGAATCTGTTTTATTGTGAATCAATTGTTTTAAACTGCAGCATTCTAAGACTGAAACGGTGCTGTGGCTGCTGGCTCCGCCCACCTCAGCTTCCCAACATGGCGGTGATATGTTTACCGTCCGCTCTGGGAGCCTTCGTGGGTCTATGCTTCTATCAAAGCAGCGTGTAGCCCAGAAACCTCTTTTTTTTTTTTACTTTGTACTAGCAAAGGCTAAATCCACCATGCAGCTTAATGTGTCACTTGCAGACGCCTCATTCCCGCCTTACTGCAGGTCAAACATGCACGCCAGGAACCCGCCATACAGTAGCTCAAGCCCGCAGGCTGCAGCTAACTTGAGAAAGACAACTAGGAAGCTGTTTTAGCTCCGTTTTAGAATCTTCTTTTTATGCTTTCTCAGGTTTTAAGTGGAAGTTCCTGCCCCACATTCTGGCGCCATTTGCAGCTAGAGTTTTCCTGCCTGGCCCACGGTCAGGATAAATCTCTTTCACCTGCCAGTCCCACAGCTGCTCAGACCCAACCAAGTAAACACAGAGACTTATATTGCTTACAAACTGTATGGCTGTGGCAGGCTTCTTGCTAACTGTTCTTATAGCTTAAATTAATCCATTTCTATAAATCTATACCTTGCCACATGGCTCGTGGCTTACCGGCATCTTTACATGCTGCTTGTCCTGGCGATGGCTGGCAGCATCTGGCAGCAACTCCTTCCACCTTCCTGCTCTTTTAATTCTCTCTGTTAGTCCCGCCTATACTTCCTGCCTAGCCACTGGCCAATCAGTGTTTTATTAGCAACACATTTGCCATACAGAACATCCCACAGCAGTAGTTGCCTTATCAAAGTTGAGTCTGGTGTCATAGGTACAGACCCATTTTTCATCTCTGAGTTTTGAGTGTCATTCTATACTAGTCAGCCAGTGTTGGCTTTCCATTGGTGTGCAATTGAAACCATGAGTGGTCAAAGCTGGGTCAGCCTTGGTGAGTGAGATCTAGCAACTGCGCCCATGCCAAACCTCTCAATCTGCAATGGCAGCTACTTTGTCCATGAGCCTGTTGAGTCATGACAGAACTGGATGGGAAATAACCTATCATAGCATATCTACAGAATATGATATGCTTTCTGTTTTTCATGAGACAGTACTCTAATAAAGCCTTCTTTGGGTGAGCATGCACACAGAACACAGACATCTTCACAATTTTCACCCTTTCAAACATCTATATCCACATGCTTCTCCAGAATTTCTTGTCACTGATTTTGCAGTCATGTGCTTTGCAAGCCTCTCACAGTAAGCCAAACAACAGACTAAAGTCCATGAATTTGCACATAATTGCTTTTCTAGGCTATTTTCCCTTCCAAGTAAAATCTATATCCAGGCACATTGCCCGAGGTTTCGCCCAATGTAAGAATGTCTCTTCATCAATATCTTTCAAGAACTTCCCAGAAAGGGACTGTAGTACTGTAGCTGTCCATTTTTGGATGATATCCACAAGTCCCATTTAGTTTATTTTGCTGATCCTTTAATACAAAGACCCTTTTATATAAGACTCGACCCAGTGGGGACTAAACCATCATACTACGCAGGCAGGCAAGCTGTGGTCATTGGAGTTCTCCATGGAAAGAGAACCAACTATGCATGCTACTATATAAGTATGTATATGTTTATGCATTTGTATATATACAGAGATGTATACATGCATGTGTATGTTTTTGTATACATGTGAAAGGAAGAGACAGACAAGGAAAGAGAGAGAATTGATTGTGAAAATTCTCTGATAAATTATGAGGGATGGAATGTCTGAAGTTCTGAAATCAGTCAGGAAGTTGACAAGACTGGAACCAGGAGGATTTGAAGTTGTTGACTTCACTCTAGTCAACCTGGAATCAGAAATCTTTCCATTTGCTGAAACCTTTATCTTAGGTTGTAAGGCATTTTGCTTATTGGAAAAAGCCCTTCTATGGTATAGAAGACAATTTACCTTTTCTAATGCTTATTGATTTAAATGTAATCTTTATCATTGTGATTTAAATATTAAGCAGATCATGCTCACAACAATATGTGCCCTAAGATTTGGCCAACGAGTCAGTACACCTGCCTTGTCTGTTTAAAACATACAGCCGATCATACTTGCACACAATGATGACTTACAATCAGGGATAAATGAGATAATTTCATCCCAAGGACAGGAGGGCAGGGGCTTGGGTTCTATTTCCAGCCCCCACCAGGATGATGACAACAATATGTTACTTCAGTTTCAGGGAATCTGATGCCTTCTTCTGGCCTCCTGAAGCATCTTAACGAGGGATTTACCACAGTACAGAGTGAGCTTCCTACTATGACTCTGTAACTCCTCATGAAATGCCGTCACTTTACACTGTTACTCACCCCTCTGTTGTCACCACACAGGAAGGCACATTTTAATTTTGTAGACCTATTTATTTTTATTATATATATATATATATGCATATTTTACCTGTATTTAAGTGTTTGCACCTCTTGCACTTCTGGTGCCTGAGGAGGTCAGGAGAAGGCACTGAGTCCCCTAGAACTGGAATTCGAGGGTGGTTGTGAGTCACCATGAGAATGTTGGGAAATGAATTCAAGTCCTCTACAATAGCAATAAGTCTACTTAACCTTTGAGCCATCACTCTAGCCCCATATTTTAATTAACTACTATCCATTTCCTAATGTACACTAGAATATAATCATTCACTGTGAGCCAAATAGATATCACATGAACCCATTCGAACTTCTTAGGTTCTAATGAAGTCAAGGGCATTTACTTAAGCATTTTAAGGAATCTACCATCTATGATGTTGGTTTCATTGGGTTTTCCAGAATAGCTGAATAAACCTCTCTTCTGTCTTATCATATCATTCTTTCCATGGAAAAATTTATCAAAGTGGACTTGAAGATTAATGATTTTCGACTTAAAATTTTATGATAGATTACTTAAGTGTTTCAATATCCAATTTCCCTTTTGTGAACAGCGTGGCATATCATTTATTTCAGAATTTTATTGTATACACTTTGAAGGCTGATACTATTATATTAGTCCAGACCCAAATGTGTCATTATTTCCTACTAGCATTATTCTTTATATGATGGAAATAGCTAAGAAGAGCTTAGTCCTACCTCAACTTGATATGCCATGTTTTATTGACAGTCATGGGAGGCCTGCCCTTTTCTGAGCAGAAACAGAGAAGGAGTGGATTGAGGGGAGGTGAGATGGGAGTTGGAAATAGAAGAGGATGGAGGGGAAAGTGCAGTAAGGATGTAAAACAAATAAATAAATTTAATTAATAATAATAAAATAATAAAGAGAATAATCATATCGTACTCATGCTTCATAATCCATTCATCACTTTTCTTGTGACTACGTAGTGTAAGAAGGTCCCAACTTATGTAAGTAATTTATTTATAATATGTTCTAAAATGATACAATAGCCATATTTTATATCAATTAAATGACTAAAGTTGGTAATATTTCTGAATTTCATAATAAAAGAGCACTGACTAAAATAATGACTTACTAGGAAATGATAATAAAGTTGTGGAGATAAATACTGACCATAAAGCAAGGAAAACTATGTAGAAAGAAATTATTGTTATCTAGAGACTAGAATCCTCAACTGAAGTCTAAGTCAATATTATCAACCTAAAATAATAATACCAAACATTATTTTTGGCTTACTTTTCCAAAAATTGTACTTAGTGGCATATTGCTATCTAAAAGAGATTGTATTCAGCAACAGAGAACAGCGTATCTGTTGAGTGTTTAATTAATTTTGGGAAAGTTATTCTCAAGGCACAAAGTAAGAAGAATTGAATAAAATAAAGAAAGATGATAGGGATAAATTCTATAGAGCTTTAAAGAGAGAACAAGTAACATATCATATGTGATCTCTCAAAGAATACCTTAAGCACTACCACCCCCCTATAGATTTAGATGAAAAAAAATGATTGGTTTTGAAATAGAGTTTTTAACCCATAAATACTAGATCATTATCTTTATAATATGTGTCTCTTTGAGATTGTGTTAGGTATTTTCAACTATTATAATGGATGGCTTTAACACAATAAACCAATAGAAAGCTTGTGTTTCTTCTTTAAATTGTTAAAATGTTTTTATTTTATGTGTATGAGTGTTTTGATTGTACACATATCTGTGAACCACATGCTTGTCTGGTGGCCACAAAGCCAGAAGAGGCTGTTGTATCTCCTTGGATTAAAGTTAAAGATGATTTTGAGCTGTTGTTTCTAGCCATCTAACTTTAGAAATGCAGCATGTGCTCTTAATCATGGAGCCATGTCTCCAGCCAGAAGTGCTTTTATTTTAAATAAGTATAGCATATAAAAATGATATAATGTACACATATACAGAGAGAGAGAGAGAGAGAGAGAGAGAGAGAGAGAGAGAGAGAGAGAGAGAGAGAGAGAGGGAGGGAGGGAGAAATGTGCACATGGAAAGAGAGGAGAGAGAGTCTCTTTGAGTATCTCAAGTTTGCATTCAACTAACAATCCTGACTGAGCTTTCCAAGTGCTTAGAATTTCAAGCACATGATACTATGACTGAATAAAATATAATTTCTTAAAACTAACTCAATCCAGCAGTTTCATAGTAGAGTCTACATTAAATTCTATCTGAATATAATATCAATAAGCATTCCTGCTAGGCATTTACTTAATCTCCTGACACCTTCATTGCAGTCAAGGAACTCAAAGTTGTTTAAGATTATTGCCCTACAGAGCATTTCCTCATAAAATTCAAGGTACCTAGCTGCTCTTAACAAGCTGCACTATTTTACTTATTTGATTAGCAAATATTTCCTTATGTTTTTGCCATGCGCCCAAACTCTTCTGTGCACTAAAACAAGCAAGAGATGAAAGGAACTTGGTAGTCCTTATATTCTTTAGTATACATTTCCTCAGAGGGAAGCATTGGCCACTCTAGAAATAGTTAATGAAACTGGATATTTTTCTACTTTCTTAGTCTTATGAAGAAAATATAAAGGATGATTCAACAATACTAATGTTGGTTGGGGAAATGTGATAATCACACATGATTAAAGACAAAGTCATTCTCTCAGAAAGTGATAGTTAGAAGAACAAAAGGAAATGTCCACCAAAAGGAAGAGCAATGTCAGAAGAGAACACCAAGAGAAGAGGGTCAGCAAATTCAAGACTTTCTGAGAGCTTGTTTGGAGGCTGGTTCCCACAAAGGATCATAACTTTGTATATACTCTTGCATGAAGAACAGTTCTCCTTTATAAGGGAGAGCTGTCCTTTTCCATCTATTAAACAGGTTTGGGAAGAACACAATGGAGCTGAAGAGAGAAACAGAACACCTGAACCACCAGGTTGACCCAAGTCAATCAATCATGGAAACCAGTATGGTGACAGATCAACAGCCAGATTCCCTTTATATCCTGGGGAGTAGATTACCAATACTTAGAAGATTGAGTTGACATATAAGAATAAGTTGCAAGAGCAAGCTGAAGCCTGAGAATTCACATGAAGACAAATATTGTTCTAGAAATTACTAATGGCCACGTATGGTTGGTGACAAATAGTTGTTTGTGGCTTTTTCAAGCTCCATGTTCTATGTCCAATTGATGGAAATATTCATAAAGTGCATACTACATCATGGTATTTTCAAAAACTACAATATACTTAACCATCCCACAAACCCACAATACACATAAGTACACATTTAAATATAGGCTTACCACAGTACCAGAGGACCAGTACCTAACTTTCTGGTAACAATTGCTTTACAAAGAAAGGAACTCTACAATTCTGTAATGTTAATTTTGATGTTTCAACATATATTATGTTGTACTGTGTTGTGTTTTTCAAAGACATAATTCTTAATAAAATTACTGTGCTTATATGTTATTTTAATAAACACCCAAATCTTAAATAAAATGCCTACATCCATACTTCACTGTTTGTATTTTGAAATCAGAAACACGGTACTATTTTTCTACCAAAACTGCTTGGGAATCACAAAGACAATAGGTGATCATGTTCTTCATGCATTTTTTTCTTTACTTCTGTGAGATAGAATGAGAGAAGAAGAAAGACTCAGGATACACTGAGTTGAAAGTGTAGGATTGTGACCATGTTGGCTGTCCCAAAGTTAGAGAAGATACTAGCAAATACAAAGTTCAAATAAACCAGCAGTGATAGAATATAGATACAGAAAGACTTGTTCCTTTAGAACTGTACACGGTAGGTCATGGAGAAAAATAAATGGAAAGAAATGTTGAATAGTCTGATCCAAATTTGACTGTTAAAAAAAAAGGTCCTATCAATATACTTATTTCAATTAGTTTGGTTAGTACTTGTTTCTAGTATATATATGTGTGTGTGTGTGTGTGTGTTTCACAATTTAAATTCCAGTCAATCCATTGTTAAAAGAGAAGTTTAAACTTCTCGATTTCTTCATCCAAAATGGACATATTAGTATATGCTTTGTAAAAGTCACCATGCACCCAGAGAATGTTCATACATAAAAACATGAAGCTTATGCTCTGGAAGTGAAAATTTGCATGCTTTGACGATCTGTGCATGCTATAATGATCTCTTCTTGCCATCAGGATAACTTCAGTCACAGCTTCCAAGAATCTCGGTGTTCTCTAGTGCTAAGTGGAGACACATGCCTTGTAGGATTTTGTGGATATTTGGAAGGTAAAATCGTATGTTTTCTATGACAGTTGTGTACATAGTGAGGAAGCAATAAATTATGAACTTGATTATCATTAAGGCCATCATTTAAAATTCATATGCAAATGAATTTTTGAATAAAATCAAATATCAAATATACCAGGTCAGTATTAATCCAAATAAACAAATGGAAATCTGGTGATAGATTCAGACCTTATGAATTGTTTGGATGCACAGAATTTGTATGTTTGTTTTATTCCTCATTCAAATTTAGATTTAAAAGTTGTTGAAGGAATTGCTCATAAAGAAAATATGGGGTATTATAAAAGAATTCGCTAGTTATGATGTCGCTCACTAACTCCTTCTTAGTCTAGTCTTTCAATTCATCTGAGTCCATGTGGATTTTTTTTATTTTGATGTTTAAGACTGTACATGATTGAGAAGGAAACAGCATTAATGAAATCTGAATTGATGATTGAAGATTTAATGGATTCCTCTTTGACTCAAATGGACTTCTCAATCTCTCTCATTGGGAAATGTTTTCCATTGAAAATAAACTCCATCTAGAACTTTATTGTCAAAACTAAACTCAGTAGCATTCAAAGAAAATATATTTTCTGATTAATGACATCTACTTTTTGTTGTTGTTGTTTTAAAAAAAAAGACCTGTGCGTTTAGTTAATCTGTCCTGGAACACACCAACTTGAAGTTTCAGCTATCTCCCACAGACTCTCATATTCTGAGCTTACAAACATGAGCCACCATGCCCAGAGTCCAACAATTTCTACTTTTAAAGGTAATGAATAGAAGTAGACTTTTTTCATTTAGTTTTGAAGTAAAGATTTCAAATCTTCCTTTCTTTCTGCACATTGTTTTGTGTATTTATCTTTTATTAGAAAGTTGTCAAAATTATATTCATGGGAATTTATTTACATCATTTTGAGGTACAATTATTATATGTCAAGAAATACGTCTGTTCTGGGTTTACCATTAAAAATTTAGTTGGAGAGGTAATTTCTGTTTCTGACTATAGACTGGAGAATTTTTACTCTAATGTCTGTCATTGTTTTTCTTTTCTCTCATGTATTTAGACTGAGATGCCCAAGTTTTTCTCCATTATCTTAGTCCATCAGATACTTTACTCTCTAGTTGGAAATAATTGCTTTATTACCCGAGGAACACTGATGACGTAACAGGCTTTCTCTTTGGACACACTGTGGCTGGTGACCTATCTGTGTGAATGTCAGCTTCACTCACACCAGAGATTGATAAGCTACGAGCTGCAGAATGATCTAGTAAAGACCCTCATATACCTGCTAAGAAAGTTTGCAGCTCTTTCCAGCATCAGCTAGAAAACTGATCAAACTGTGTAAACAGCTCTTCTCCTGTATGCACAGATGAGGCTGTGTACTTTTTGCTCTTACAGGAGTGAATGTTCTCATGCAATCTTCACATGATCACAAGATATCTAAGCCAGAGGAACTAGCATGTGTGTTTAGAAATTTCAAATGTACTCTTATAATCCTCCTACCCTCTGCATATCCTTGACATGTTGTTTTCCTGTCTAGTTTTCTGCTTTGGGAAATGCAAGCTTGACATTCTTCTTCCCTATCAACACTTCATCAATCTGTTCCTCAAATGACCCACTAATCTAGTTTAAAATGAGTTGTCATGGGGTAGGTAGGGTTTAACGGTTACCTCCACCAGAGTTAAAAATACCATGTAAAGCCATTCCTTTGATGATTTTAGGAGTCAACTTGAATCTCACTTTCAGAGCAGTAAAACAACGAGGCAACTCCTTTTCTCAGTTGTCACATGTAACACCCAACCACATACTTCACGGAAACTTAGCCATTAACTGCTTTGATTTATATCTAAGGAGGCTTTGTCGACCCAGCAGGGGTAGGAGTTTCTTTTGACTTTGTATTTTGAGTGCTCAGCACTGTGCCTGGCTCACACTAAGTACTTTGGAATGTTTGCTGCCAGAAGGAGTGCTTAGGAAGTGGTACCCAGTGAAAACCAACAGGATAAAGTTATACATTTGGTGGAGTAAGACCTTACAGAATGCCATATTTTCTTTGTTTTTATTCTTTTAATATCTACATATATAAGTAAGGTGAATCCAATCTTCACACACCTAGAAAAAAATGAAAGAAGTAAAGTCTTGCCAGGTTAGGAACACACAAACCAAAGATACTCAGTACAAGCATGTATTATGTAAGCAAGCAGGAAATAAAAAAAAAATGACAGCCTGTTCTATGAGAATGCAAAGATATCAGCAATGTGGTCTGAACCCTTACCTTCTCCAAACCATCTAAATGAAGGATTATTTAGAAAGCATGAGGTCGTTGCACTTTGCCTCAAATCTGAACTGACCCCATATAAGATGAACAATGGCTAGCTAGAAATTTTTAATATAATCTCTAAAAAAATGAATTCTTTAAAATACAGTTTTGAATTTGTACATTAAAAAGTAATGTGCATGTATTTTCTAATCAAATGCTTTCTATACAGTAAATAGTGTATATAAAGACATACAGATATAAAATAAATCCTTTATTATTCTATTTTTATAAGCTACTATGAATGTGAGTTTCAATTACAAATTTATTTTTCTTCAAATAATTATCTCCAAATATTGTCTGATAACATAGTGATTTATACAATAAAAGAAAACCACCTAGTTTTCATTTTCAGATGCTCTTTAATGGTTTTATCGTTACACAGGTTATACACATGTACAGGTTGGAAGATGTATGTCTTTGTGTGCTGTAACACAAACAATATACTGTGACTTCTATACTTTTCTTCACATTTTACCTAAAGGCAAATCACAACAAAGTAAAAATAAAAATACTGCCATGATCCCATACATATTCATCAATCACTATTTTAAACAAATGTTAAATCTAGGAAATGGAAAGACGCTATAAGACGCAAGACTAGAAAGATAAATTTCTTTCCCAACTACAAATGAGAATAAATGTTTCAAAGACAGACAGAAATAGAATGACTTTGTTTCTTGCAATACAGAAAATATGATGCACTAAATTGATAATTCGAAGTATTGGCTATAAAATGTAGAGTATTTAAAGCACAGAAAAATGTCTATTTAACCATGCTTTTAGAAATTCCTGTGCCACATGCATCAGCCATGTGTGAGTAATCACTGAAAAAGTTTTGTAAATATGTAGAAGGAGTTAGTTCTTCATCAAGTTAGGGTTTATTTTTGGATTTGTAAAAGAACTTTACACTGGATAATAACATGGTGTCAGTTTTGTATAAGAAGACTCAAAGGATTATGAAGTCTAAATTGTTCTGTAAATGAATCAAACGGATTCAAAATAATGCCTAAATTTTCATTAGAGTTGTGATTGTATTTCTAAACTCTTCCTGGAACACAATGAACACTATAGAAAATAAGTAAAATCTGTTGTGATGGAAAAGAGATAAATTATGGAAAAGCTAAACAGAAAGATTCAGAGAGAGAGAGAGAGAGAGAGAGAGAGAGAGAGAGAGAGAGAGAAAGAACCACAGAGAAAATATCAGTTCAAAAACGTGTATTCAAATTTTTTTTGGAAACGAAACCTGAGTTATCCCCACTTTACAATATATTACTTATTTATACTTCAAAAGCTCCTAGGGATCAAAGCTAAGTTTTATCATTTCTTTTTCTAACGATAACGTGCTTCAAAAAAAGTTCTCCTTTCAATGGCTCTAACTAAAATATCCAGTTTATCATAATATATATAGAATAAAGATCTTTAACAGGATCCCTGGAAGCAAAGAGTGGGAAAATGAAATTTATTTTCTGAGTGAAATGGTAGTGATCTCTATGTCAATATTTTTTCCATTAAAAGGAAATATTTACTCCGTTTATTTTGATATCTATGAGTAGGGAAATCAGAATACTTTCTGCCAATGTAGTAAATCTCTTTGTAGTTTGGTAATAGGTTCTTTATACCTCAATAACACTGATTTAATCTTCAGAATTCTCCTGGAGAACTCAGTAGAGTTGAATTTGTTGATATGCAGGGTAACGTTTAAGGAACACAAGAACAAAGAGAAATAAAAGGCTGTTGCATTCCTGTCCTTCCCAACTGGGTCACCATCCCTAGTTTCATGAGGGCAGAGTTCAGAGACTTCCTTTGCCGTGACTCTAGAAACATCTTTCACCACAACTTAATTAAGCTTGCTTGAGGCAATCAAATCAATGTTGGCTTGGCAGTATCATGGGCAATATATCACTCTCCCCACTGCTCATTTCCACTGCTAGACCCTCAAACACACTCAGATGTCAGTACTTGCGGTCAGAATGACACTTGCTTCACAGGCTCACTCTCTCTCTTTCAGAGACATTGTCAGCCAGTACAGAGCAAGGGCTACATTGAAATTCCAAGGATTTGGAACGACCTCTGCCAGAGTTCTTCTGGCATGAATTATGTATTATTCATAATGTTCAAACTCCTAAAAACTCTAGAAGTTTGACTTAAATTTAGACTAGTAGATTAATATCAGTATAATGGTTTGGGCTTTCTTATTCATTTCCATAATAGAGGAAACACAATTAATTACATGATTATTGTGAAGAAAGTCTATTAAATAATATATTTTAAGGTATTCAAACATTATGTCTAAATTTTTCTGCAGTGGGCTCTTGAAACCTCTTTTTGTTCTTTTCTAATGATATTGAATTGAGCAATTGTTTTCTTTCCTTCTTTTTTGAAAACAAATTTAATAATCTGTCTAGAAACTGTGTATGGTCAAAGAAAGAGGGGATGGACTGACATTTCAGAATCCAAGCTCTTAATGCTCTACCTCAGGCTCAGAGCTTTGATCAATTATACAACAGCAGCCTTGGAGATCAAAGAATCCCTAACTGCTAGTGAGCAAATACGGGTTCGTGAATAACACTGTGCTGAAGTCGCTTGTAACACCGGATTGCAGAGGAAGAAGAGGATCATGGAGCATATTCATTTTTTATTTTGTTTTTATACAAAATAAGAATGAACTAAGGTAATAGAATTCTATCAAAGTTTAATAGGTATACATTTAAAATCAACTATGATATTAATTCTGCATGCCTTTAATAATTGATAGCCAAAAAACAATGTCATAGCATCCAGAGATCTTCTCAGTTCAAATTTCATGTTTTTTTAAAAATATGCTGATTTCTGAATTAATGAAAAATCATATATGAATTATTTTTATAGATAAGCTACAAAAGCAAGATTCTTGTATGGTGATATTTTATTTGTACTGAAATGTGATTTTATTCGCATGTTAATAAATAAAGTTGCCTGGGGGATCAGAGCTAATAGCAAGCCATAGCAGAAGTCTGGCAGTGGGTAGCACACGCCCTTAATCCTGATCACATGACAGGCAGATCTCTGTGTGTTCAAGGATACCACCAGCATGGAGACACACGCCTTTAATCTCAATACCAACCATAGAAGACCTGGAGGTCTGTACAGACAGGCAGTGACGAGGAGGTCATGTGGTTGGGTTTACAACCAATGAGGAGGCAGAACAGGAAGTCAATAAAAGGACAGACAGACAGAAAGTAGGTCTCTTGCTGACAGGAAGGACAGCGGAGGCAGTGAAGGGTAAGCTCAGCTCTCAGCTACTGCTCTGACCTCTTGGGCTTTTAACTCTGCAATTGGCTCTGTGTTTCTTCTTTTTTTTTCTTTTCTCCATCCTTATTTTATTTTATTTTTTTAATTTAATTTAATTTTACATACCAGCCACAGATTCCCTTGTTCTCCCCCCCCCTTCCTCCCAGCCCACCCCCCATTCCCATCTCCTCCAGGGCAAAGACTCCCCTGGGAATTGAGTTCAACATGGTAGATTCAGTCCAGGCAGGTCCAGTCCCCTCCTCCAAGGCTGAGCCAAGTGTCCCTGTATAAGCCCCAGGTTCCAAACAGCCAGCTCATGCACTGAGGACTGAGGACAGCACATCCCACTGCCTGGATGCCTCCCAAACAGATCAAGCTAATCAACTGTGTCACTTATCCAGAAGGCCTGATCCAGTTGGGGGCTCCTCAGCTATTGGTTCATAGTTCATGTGTTTCCATTCGTTTGGCTGTTTGTCCCTGTGCTTTTGCCAATCTTGGTCTCAACAATTCTCGCTCATACAGATCTTTCTCTTTCTCGCCAATTGGATTCCTGGAGCTCCACCTGGGGCCTGGCCATGGATCTCTGCATCTGGTTCCCTCAGTCATTGGATGAGGTTTCTAGCATGACAATTAGGGTGTTTGGCCATCCTATCACCAGAGTAGGTCAGTTCGGGCTGTCTCTCGATCATTGCCAGTAGTCTATTGTGGAGGTATCTTTGTGGATTTCTGTGGACCTCTCTAGCACTTTGTGGTACATATACACAATGGAATACTACTCAGCAGAGAAAAACAATGACATCATGAGGTTTGCAGGCAATCATCCTGAGTGAGGTAACCCAGACTCAGAAAGACAAACATGGTATGTACTCACTCACAGGAGGATACTAGATGTAAAACAAAGATGACTAGACTGCTACTCACAACTCCAGGGAGGCTACCTAGAAAACAGGACCCCAAGAAAGACACAGGGATTGCCCAATGACAGAGAAATGGATGAGATCTACATGAACAACCTGGACTTGAGTGGGGGTAATGAAGGGTAAGGGTCGAGGGAAAGAGAGCTTAGGGGAGCGGGAGATCCCAGCTGGATCAAGAACAAAGAGGGAGAACAAGGAATAAGAGACCATGATAAATGAAGACCACATGAGAATAGGAAGAGGCTCTGTGTTTCTTATTTAATAAGACTGTTCATTTACATTCTTGTGTGCAACACATGAAGAATCACTTTCAGGTGGGCCAATATAAACATTGCTGTAAAATATTTAGGAATATGTATGTATATACAAATGCAAAATTACATGCAATAACAATAAAAAAGAGCTCGTGAATTTGAAAAAGAGAAGAGAGACAGGTACATGGCAGGATTTGTAGGAGAGAAATTGAAGGGAGACATTTTGTAATTAAATTACAATGTTGAAACTAAACAAATACAAAAAGAGTATAGACAATACAAACAGCTTAGAGATATTTCTTGTTTATAAAAATGTCTTTCCATGGGTTTATATAAAAGAGTAAGATAAATGAAATGAGGAGTGGGAAGGAAGAAAACAGATGAGAAAGCTTACTAAAACACATTCTTTGTATATATAAAATTCTTAAGTACAAATTATTTTTATAAACTGCTAAATGTATGAGGATATATTACCATTAATTCATTTTAAGAAGTACTTTACAGGGAACATTTGAGAACAACATTTTAGCATCTGCTTATGAGTCTGATCTCTCTTTGGTGAATACTATGTCATTTGAGAACAGTTTTAACAAATATGGTATTATTAGTAATGGCACCATAGTTCTGTGACCCATTTTATCTTATTCCATCATGCAATATTTTTGTTGACTTAATAGTTAAAAAATATATCTGAATATTTTCATCTTGTGTTACATTCTGCTCCTTGCATTTAAAAGGTAACATGCTGTCACATAATATTACCTAACAATTTTTTGAAAGTTTATCATCTCGTGAGATTTTTTTTACGGGGCTTTGACCTGCAATTTCTGATGAACTCCCAAACTCTCTGGAGAAATTTAAAAGGAGGTTTTGCAGAGGGACATAAATGAGAAGAAAGAAAACTAGATATTCTCTGATACTACAGTTTGATAGTGAACATCTTCAAGTTGCTAGGAAGTGACATAAATACTAATTGCTCATAAATACAAACCCACAATGGTGACTGTGCATGAGGAAACTGAAGGAAGTGAATGAACCCCTGAAGCAGGGATGATATGATGAATTTGGAGCTTTTGATGATTCTACCCAAATTCTTTTACTACTGTCTGCAGGGTTTTGGTGTATATGTGTACAGGTGAGAGGAGGGAAAGAAAGGAAGATGAAATGGAGGGAGACAGAGAAGGAATAAGTGAAGAAGAGAAAGAGCAGCTAGTCACAATATCTCTTTTAAAAATTAGAGGGGAGACTGGAAAGGGTAGAGGAGGTGAAGCTTTGTACAGACAACAATTGACTTGCGTACCTACCCTCACGGACAAAATAGTCTTTAGTCAGTGTATCCCTTGGCAAGCTCCAGGCAACAAAACAGCCTACAAACCAATAATAGAAGTTACTTTAAAAAATATTTATTTTTGTGTGTGTGTGTGTGTGTGTGTGTGTGTGTGTTACAGCCACTGTTTGACACCTTTAACTTGAAGAGCTAAGGGAGTGATGAGGATTGGGAAATTTTCTGTGCCATTTCAGCCCAGTTTTTCAAAATCTGCTGGAGGCAAGTGTATCCATTTTCTTGGAGGTCCCCAGAATTTTTTGGAGCAGCCAGACACAATCTGAAACAGAGAATAACTACCTCTACAGAGCATACAATTCACCCTGAATAGTAAGTACACTTGACAGCACTTCTGGCCAATGGCCTTGTTTGGCCTGTGCCCTATTTTTATGTTATTAAAAATACATTTTTCATATAATATATTTTGATCTCATATGGCAATTGCTTTTGTAGTCTCTTTTGCAAAACCTCTCTGTTTGTTTCTGAAGAGAGTGCTACCTCACATCCATCTCTGTGTACAATGGAAACAAATTTAAAGCACCATTGTCCTTTTTTGGGGAGTGGGGATCTGAAAGAGACAAGAACACATTTAGTTGCACAAACATAGTTCATTCATATATATATATATATATATATATGTACATTCAAATATATATATATTTGACTTAATTTCACATATCAGTCACAGATTCCCCTGTCCTCCTTCTTCCTACCCCCCAGCCCTCCCCTCCAATCCACCCCCCATTCCCACCTCCTCCAAGGCAAGGTCTCCTCTGAGGAGTCAGTTCAGCCTGGCAGACTCAGCCAAGGCAGGTCCAGTCCCCCTCCTCCCTATACCAAGGCTGAGTAAAGTGTCCAAGCATAGGCCCCAGGCTCCAAAAAGCCAGCCCATGCACCAAGGACAGGTCCTGGCTCCACTGCTTGGGGGCCTCCCAAACAGTTCAAGCTAATCAACTGTCCCACTTATCCAGACAGCCTGGTCCAGTTCCATGGGGGCTCCTCAAACATAGTTCTTAATACCATCTTGTCAACACTTCCCTGTTCCAGAAACCATTTACTTCACAAAATCTGAAAATTTGTAAATGCACACAGCTGTGTTGAGAAGATGGTCCTATCAACTTTAACTTCGGACAGTCCAATGATTTCAGAATAATTTTTTTGAGGGTAGGGGACAGGGACATTGTTTGCTTATTATTAAATTCTCAAAACTCTTTTAAGCTGCAATCCTCAATCCCACAGCTTTTGAATTTGAAATGACAGAAGTAATGTGTTAAAGAATGCTGAACGTGATGGGATATTCTTGGTTTGCCTCTAGCTGTGGCAAGTTAACGTCTGTTTTGCTTCTGTTAACGTCGTAGACAAATTTATTCTAAAACTGTGGACATCGTCTAGTCCAACACACAGAAAAAAAGTGACAAAGGGAGGGTTAAGGCTGATTTTGAAATTCTTCCATGATGTTGGATCATGAATTAAATGTAAATTAAGCTTTGTGAGTGAGTACCTATAGATTTCAAAGCAAGAGTGTAGTGCTGTGGGATGTCTTTCTGCACATTGTGAATATATGCTGTTCCCATTGGTTAGTAAATAAAACTGCATTGACCTATGGCAAGGAAGGATGGAGCCAGGCAGGAAAATCCAAGAGAGACAATTAAAGAAGAAAGGAGAGGTGGGAGAGACGCCGAACTGCCATCCAAGAAGCAACATGTAATGGAATGCAGGTAAAGCAACATAGATTAATAGAAATGGGTTAATTTAAGATGAAAGACCTAGCTAGCAAGAAACCTGACATAGGTCATACAGTTGGTAATTAATATAAGCCTCTGAGTGATTATTTTATAAGCAGCTCTAGGACCGTAGTACCAGGAGAATCACAGGACCACAGAGCCTTGTGGGACTGGAGAAACTTCCAAGTACAGACTAGAATATTAGAATTCATTGGTTTAATATAGTGAACAAAAACAGCTGGGAGGCTTTAGACAACCATGTAATGCATTTTGTGTCACTACCATAGGACAGTGAGATGTTTCACATGCTCCCTCTAAGATGGATTTTTAATAGTGAAAGTGACAATGTCTTAGCTAAAACTTTCGAAATCCAGTTGGATTCGAAAAGATTCCAAAAGCCGATTTTTATCTGGGTAACTTCACATGACTTAAAAGTTGGGCCACTTTCCACATCCTGTGATTGGCTCTTTCTGCCAGTTTCAGGAGCTTCTGAAGAGGTCTTCTGTACAATTTTGTAGTTTGGAGAATGTGACTCATGTTATCATATTTGATTCTTTTTATGTCCTACACTTAAAATATCTTTTTAAATGTCACAACAGTAACATTGTTGAGGAAACCTGAACTCCATGCATACAGTAAATAGCAAAGCATAACAAATGTCTGCTTTAACAAAATCATACTAGGGAACAATGAAGTTAACATGCTTTCAAGATTAAATTTGCAAAAATTTATATAAATTTGTTTACTGAAGACACTGTTTATGCATGATAGAAAAAAATGTGTATATGTGATAGATTAGAAGATGTCTATATCAGTCTGTTAAAGCTGAAATGATAGGGCATAGGAAGAAAAAGTAGTAAACTTTCTTTCCATAAGATAAAGGATAACAGAGTGTTATTGATAATTTTAATTTCCTCATATCTACACACATTCCTGTACAAGAATGCCACTAAAGTATGCCAATACCCCTGAGATGTTGGCCAAAATAGAGATAATTTTCTGAAAACAGCTCAATCCTGAACTTAAGCCAAAAAGCACTCATTCATAACGAAGTACTCCTTTAGTACAGGAAAAGAGTGTGCCAGACAGAGGAGTTCTGTTGATATGTTTCATTATGAATATATATGTCAGGCATGACTGAAAAACCCTTCATTTCAAACACATTTTTACAGATTTAAGAATAATTACTAACATTATTATAGTTATAAGATATACATTTTTCATTTAATGATCTTTTTAAATAGCAAGAAAAACCATAGATAAAGCAACATAGAGCCAGAAACACTGAATTCTAATGAATTTATTCTTGAATTTATTTAAAATTCAGTCTAGCTTTCCCGCTTTCATAATCCTTCTGAAATGTTAAAATCCAAACTGAGGCCCAGAAATGAAATTATATTGATTAGCCATATCCAGTTTAAAGCTTCACAGTCCTTAGAGAAAACATCATAGAGAATGAAAATCACAGATATCGGGAAAGACATAAGCAGATAGTCAATTTTTGCTTTGTTGATTTTATTTGATAGCAAAGTAAAAAATAAATTACTATCCATTTCATGTTTCAAAGACCTTTTGAATGAATTCATTTGCCTTAGAATATTTACGAAAGTATTTAACCATTCATTGATAGTGCTGTACCATTAATCCATTCCTAAAGACATTAATTGAACATTTTGTGAGGTCAATTACAATAATATTATCTAGGAGAATAATAAGTCAGTATCATAAAATATATACGGAAATAATATATGTGTGCATGGTTGGTCAAGTGGTATATATGCTTTTAAATTAATTGGTATGTAAATATATGTCTGTCTTGTACACATGTGTATGTGTCTGTTTATGTGTCTATATTAGATGTAATATTATAGAGAGTAGACATAGCCATGTATTCCAACATACAATGTATGTAACAAAACATTTATAAATACATATTACAGATAATATATTTATATATTTAAGAACAATGCAAATGCTAGTTAAATAATCGATATACTATATTATTTAAGGACAAATGACAAGAAAATATGAATGTTTAGGGCTCAGATTGGTTGAACCCAGTGACTTAATGCTCCCTACAGATATTCATGTGACTCTGTATGTAATTCCTACTCACATGCTGGGTATGTGTTATAAGCTGTTTCCCTAGCATTTGGAAGATACTGGGTTCCTTCTTCACTACCACAGAACTTAACAAACATACACACGCAAAACCTCATGTACCACTTAATGGCGTCCCCATGGTTGAAATAGCAGTAAGTCAAAGTACTAATTGACTGGAAAGATTTAAATCACTGTCCAAAACTTACACATAAAAATAAGCATTTTGTTTTTACATATTCTCAAAATGACAGAAATTTTATGGGATTACAATGGAATGTGAAGAGTTGGGTAGACAATGAGTCACTAACCCTACATTTTGAAGGTTATTGGGATATTCTTATATGTTGTTGGAAAAGACTATCAAAAGAATAAGAATATTAAACATGGTTGTTCAAATAAATGTTGAAAACCACTTGAGATTAAGAAAACTCTGAGTTTTTACAAGAGTGGCTACAGCATTTTAAAGTCACCCTTACATCAATGACTCTCTTGCTATTTTCTCGTCTTCTGTACATGACAACCTTAAAGCTCTCTGCATAGTTGACTCACCATAAAGCACTACTATTGAGTATTAAAAAATGATTGATACTACTTTACTAAGTCAGTATAATCCCTAACAAGAATCTATAAACGTATGTCCATATACTAACCCCTAAAAGGTATCAAGGAGACTTCTTGTAACAGAGAACTGTACAGAAAACCACAACTAATCAAATTTCAGATTTGTGGATTCCTGCCCCTCTGGAAACATATACAAAACTCTTCCATACCTAAGGCCCCGGGAGCATTGTAAAAGAGGGAGTGAAAGATCCTAATAGCCAGAGGATTGTGAGGTTGGCTGTGAGGTTATATCTCCTAGACACATGTAAGCTACACCCATAACATGTGATCAACACAGCTGCCCAAATGTGAGTTGAACAAGGAAGACAGAAATAAACATGCTAGGGAAAGGTCCATGAGGTCTCACCTTACATAAGCAACAACAGGCAACTGAGGAAAGCTGGGAGCAGGAGAGATGTCTTCCCCAGGGAAGATTAGACCAATTAGTTGTGCAGTGCCAAATTGCAAACCCTGAGATAACACGTATAAGTAACATTATATAAACCAAGCAGTTTATATTTAGGTATAAATATCACTATTAAACAAATATATATATGTATATATATATATATATATATATGATAGCAATTAGTGAACAAAAATGCCTTGAGCTTGAAGAAGAGTGGGGGATCATCTGTATGGGTAGGTTTGGAGAGGGGAAAGGGAAGGAAGAAATGTTGTAAGTAATATAATCTCAAAAATAAAATTAAAATGTGCCTGGTACTGAAGTTCCTGACCCATAAGTAATGGCATTATTAAAATTACTATTAGGAAAAAAAAGTGTAACTTGTAATGATTAAAGTGTCTATTCATTAGTAAGCTATAACTAGTATGAGCACACATACTGTCTCTCAGCCAGATAACCAAAAGAAGGTCTTCTCAAGTAAACATTAATTAATCTCTAGAGTTCATCCATGGTGAGGTGCATGGCTAAAGCAGACCTCAATGAATACAAAATTATTGTAAACAATGTGAGTATGATCTCCACTAAAAATAAGATAAAAATTAAAATGTGTTAACTGAAACTTGAATATGTATAAATATAAGGAAATTAAAATTGTCAGTTTGAAAAAATGTGGGGGCCCACAGAGACTCCATAGTGAGGCCTTATTCCATCTGGACTCAGCATCAGAAAGTCTGAGTTTGCTCTTCCCCCACGAGGCTGCATAATAGGTTGTTTTGGCCAAAGGCATGGTTACCAGGTGTCTTAGACTTCAAAGCCTAATTACAAGATGCTTTGCCAAAAGGCGTAGTTACCAGGTGTTTTGAAAATTAAGAAGGGGCCTACACTTGTTTGTACTTTGTACCTTGACCTTGAAAGGGGGAGGTCTTTTTCCTCTCCCGTTACTGGTGTGTAAAAAGCCCATTAGGAATAAACTTGAGGTGACTGTGGTATTGACCCAGAGCCCTTCTGAAGCAATCCTGTGTCTCTGTCTTTTTCTTTTATGTCTATTATGCTAGGTGTTATCTTTTATGTCTCTATTTTTCATATCTATTATTTCTTAATCCTCATTCCTCCCTTTAAGGACTGTTCCACAGGTAGGGCTGGTCTCCGGCACAAAAAAAAAAAAAAAAAAAAAAAAAAGGAAGTGAAAAAATTCATTGAAATGAAAGAAAACAGAAGGACGTATTAAGTACTTGAATGATAACAGTGATAATAACAAGTAGAAGATAACCTATGTATTAGTTAATCTCATTTTAAAAATAAAAAAATCTTAAAACAACAATTTAACCTTCCTTTTTAAATATTAGAATAACATGTGACAACTCAATCTAAAGGATTTACACAAGCTAAAAGAAACAAGTTATAGAGGAGAGTAGGGAAGAGAAATACAGTAAAATCAATAATATATGATGGGCTGTTTGAAAGAATAAACAAAATTAGCAATACCAGCTAACTTAGTTAAGACTTTCTATTGGTGTGACAGCCACCCTGACCAAAAGCAGCAGCCTGGAGAGCACAACGTTTATTTCACCTTACAGCCTGTAATCCATAATCCAGAGAAGTTAGAGCACAAACTGCAGGCAGGAACTAGAGGGAGGAATTGAAAGAGAAACCATGGAGGAATGTTACTTACTAACTTGCTCCTCCTCTTGGCTTGCTCAGTTTGCTTTCTTATACACATCAGGACCACCTGCCCAGTGACTGCACCACCCACAGTGGGATGCACAGTTCTGCATCAAACATCAACCAATGGACTACCGCACAGGCTATGCTTCAGGCCAAACTGATGAGGCATTTGCTCACCTGGGTGTATCTCTTCTCAGATAATTACACCTTATATCAAACTGACAAAAACTAGCCAGCCCATCAACTAATAAATATAAAGTAAAATTAACTTAATAAACTGAAATGGAACATCCCTATTGATTTCATAAATTAATGTCATAGTAGAAAAATATGTGAACAGTCAAATGCAAGCATGTAGATCTGTCCATTGAAATTGAAAAATCTCTAGAAAACAAGGCATTGAAACCATGTAAAGAAGAAACAGCAACTCTGCATAGAATATCAAGCTACCAAACAATAAAAGCTGGTTATAAATGCCTTCATTGGCATATGCTACTTAACAGATAAAACACAATTTTAAAAATTATTGAAACAATTTTACCAAGTCATCAAAAGACAAGGGAGACATCACTTTCTAATTTATTCTGTAGTCCATAAATACCTTAGTTCCAAAACAAACAAACCTACTAAAATAATGAAAAAATAGAGCTTTAGAGTTGAATATCAGTATGAGTACCTACCCTGAAGTACTCAGCAAAACTTTAACAAATCATGTGTGTGGAAATATGGAAAATCTCCTACGCATGACCAATTGGAGTTATCCAAGAATTGCAAGGGTGTTTTATACTCCCATATCTATACATCTCATCAGTACAATTAAAATGTGAAAGCTTTAATGCTACCCCAAAGACTAATAGGTATAGTTTGCAGAGTGGTGGCAGTCTGTCAGATATTTCTAAATACTTGCCAAAGTTTCTCACCACAGTTTCTCCTCCTTTATATCTCAGAAACCTTCAATGACAACACATTTCTCTTTTCAGATAATGGAGAGAGTATCAGTTGATGCAGAGAACAGCAAGAACAGACCTAGATTTAGGAAGCATTAGATGCAGTTTCTCACAAAAATGACCTCCTTATTCGATCCTATGCATTCACTTTACTAACTCTGGAAGAGATTTTAAACCCACAAAGATGGGAAGGAATTAAACAGATCAGGCTCTGAAATTGACAGCATCACCAGAAGAACAGGCTGTTTTATACTCAAGTGATGCAATAGAAGAACCACTTAGCATTGAGAAATGCATGCAGGTTGTATATAATGATGACAAAGCTCTCTCTCTAATCTGTAGCTTCTCCACCTGTAAAAGGCAGATCACATAGTATGCCCTGTCCATGTCATGCAATAATCACAACTAACTCACAGATTAATGGTTTTGAAAACTTCTACCAGTTTTGGCTACTTCACACAACTTGGATGCTGTATTTATTTGGCTATTTTGGGAATGTATATAATGATTGAGAGAAACATTCAACTTCTTTTAAAATCTTGTTAATTCCTCTGAAGCAAGAGAAAAAACCCTCGAATCTTGTCCTTCCTGGACTCAAACACAAGAACTCACATTTTGCACTTTCCAATTTTCAGTGTTAATACAATTGTGAATATTGCAAGTGCCTTCTCAATATTTGAAAAAATGATACATAGCTTTAAAGACACGTGAAGAAAATCTGCTTCTGCTGCCTCATTGCCTTTTCAAGTGTAATATGGAACAATTAACTCCTAGCAAAACTCTTTCCTAATTTTAAGAGTCAATTTCTCATCTAATATACATAATTCATGTATATCATGTGGATAAAACAATCTTACAATTAAGACAATAACATTTTGAAAATCTCAACAAGCATTTATATCTTAAACAATATATATATACACATATATAAACATATATATATATATAAATAATTTGGCAAGCATCTATATCCTAATCATTATATATTATATATTTAAACACAATTACTTTTCACACATATCATTATAGCAAAAAGGTCTTTCTTTTCCTTAAAAATATCCAACCTAGGAAGAAACATCACATTCTCAGGTCCCTGTAACACATCACCGAACAATTTATTCTGGAACCAACATGTTTCCATACTTATTGTGTTCTTTAGCCTTAAATAGGTTTGTTTTGTTTAGACACTGCCTTGATTTGGGGAAAAAGATGTTTCACTCCATGAGGTACATCTCTAAATGAAGTTCCAGAAATAGACCAAATAAGCAAATTACTTGCATGGATTGGCTCAACTGAGGAAAATAATATGCTCCTGCAAACTATTGTCTTGACTTAGTTCCCATACCAGAAGATGTGATATGAATCCAATGCTCCTTAGCAGACTTTTCAAAGAAAAATTTTGCAAACATAGACACCATCTTTCCTTAACTTCATCAAATATCTGGAATTTATATTTATATATATATATATATATACACATACATACACCTTCTGGCATTATGATAAAAATAAACCACTTTATTTTTTCTGCTTTTTTGTCATTCCAATGGGTATTAGATTTCTTTGATGTTTTACCAATTATTTAATTCAAGAAATTTGGCACAAAATATATTCAGTGGGACTCTTGACTTAATTGACATAAGTAGCAGAAAAAAATTTAAAAATATTCTAATGCTTGAAATAAGTTACTGAAGAAATTAATGGCTGTGTGTTCTCACTTAATGCATCTGCACAATAATGTGTGTGTTTATGTACCAATCTATTCACTTTCTAATGTATCTAGCATGAATTTCATATCTTATTCTTTATAACTCAAGCACAGCTGGCATTTAGAAAAGTGTTGATTTACTTTTAGATGTCAAGTATGGAAATACAGCTTTTCCTTCACACACTGACTAATGAGCTTGTCAGTAGAATGATGTTTTACAGAGTTTTATATAACAAAAAACTAGTGGCTACTTTTTATTCTAAGCCCAAAGTAGAAAAATATGACAAGCAGATCTCAAATGTCAAATATAATCTTTCATGTCAAATATATGACAGGAAATAAAAAGTGAGGAAATATATTGTTAAATAAATCTAATAAATCATATTAGATAATGGAAACACTATTGCTGGTAACATATTATTTGTTACAAATAAGCAATTATATTTAACCAGTTTTCCCAAACCATAATTGTGGTACAAATAAGCATTATATTATTCTCCAGCTACTCATATCTGATTATATTAAGAAAAGTATCTTTAAATAATTCAGTAATTCCTTCAAATCAGACATCAATAGGAAGAGTATAGTCAACACATCCTGTGAGCCATCTGACTTAGTAATTTCATATAAGATTGAGAATAAGATATGAAAGTTAAAACTTACTGGGATTTCCTAAAGCCAGTATTCGTAATTTCAACCCCTCCCCAAAAGACAAGGTCCATTCATTCTGACAGCTGAGTAGAAATTAAACATGCTAATCTCATTTAATATTTTTCACTTTGAATCATAAAAAATCATAAACCCCAGTTATGATTTCCCTTCAGTTATTTTGGACACGCATATTTTCAAAGTCAAAACACAACCTGAGGAAGTAATAGTGGGCTTCTAGAAGGTCACACATGGTATCTCTTTTTGGGAATTATCTCCAGCATCAATGTAAAACATTCATTTTTTTCAGATCTTCATATCAAGCTCTGTCTGTGATGCATTTTCAAAGCAGGTACCACCCACTCATCAGGTATTGACCACACTGGTTTTCCCAGTTTCTTCCAATTTTCTAGTTTCTTCCAATTCAGTGAATGTTTTAAGCATCACCTAATTTCTCTGCCTCAGATACATTTTTAGCAGAAGCATGACTTGCAGGTTAAACTGATCCAACTTCTTTACAAATATTACTTCCTGAGAAAGTTACCAACAATAAAACCTCATCAGTTATCTGTACACTGTAAATGTTTTCTTCAAATCAAAAATAGAATTATATATATGTAATTACTACCACCATGGTCAAAATTATCATTGTATCAATAATACATACGTTATTTCTCACAGTACTTAAAAGAAGTTTATATACATTAAGATACATTGTGAGATAGGGCTGACTATATTATAATACCCGTACTTGACTTGGACAGATGTCTAAAATGTGGCTGATGATGTATTGTTTGTTTATAATTGGTTGCCTCCATTTTCATGAGAAAGTCTGAATCTATTATACCCAGCACTCTCTCTGACATGTAAAATGAATATTTCCTGGACAGACTCTTAATGAATATTTTTTCAATTAATGAGAAAGGTAATCATTTTCATTATAATTGATCTATTGTTTAATTGCTTATTTTAGTTTTGAGTTTATAATATGAATATATCAATTTCTTTTTCTATTTCTTCTGTCTAGACTCTCTCTTTCACGAACACAGCAACTTGTTGAATTAATTGTTGTTTCATGCCTATGTGAATATTTATATACATATATATTTCTAAATACAACCTACTCAGTCTGTATAATGTTTCTAGGGCTGATCATTGGTTATTCCATAATTAGGTGATGTGCTATTCCCTGGAGAGGAATATTTTTCCCACTTTCAGCATTTCCTACTTGCCTGTAGTTATTTGTGTGGAGTTGAGGCTAACGCACCTTATTTATGGCTCTTAGGTCTGTTAACCTTCTCCGTTTTCTAGATTTCTTTTTAATGACAAATATAAGAGAATTCCAAGAACTGGTCAAGTGTTTGATACGTTGAAAATCTAGTTGCTCTTGTACCAGCTGTTCTAGTGCCTGTAATTTTTTCTGATGTCAAGGGCCATTGTCCCACTCATACACGTTTGTCAGTGAACCATTTTAAAGGCAGGGCTGTTGGTATCCCTGAAAGACCACCAGCTGTTGTGCCCTGCTTATATACAACCTGCACAGTCTGTGACTGTTCTTGCCATACGTTTTAGTATTTCTCTCAGAAGCATTCTTTATTTTATGGTTTGTTTCTGAGAAGGGAGAAATGTTAATCTGTGTTTTCCATTTTTGCAGCAAATCACATCCCTAAAAATTCATTGCTGTGTTAGCCACATATGGTCAAGATTTTGGAGAAATTATTGTTACATCTGTATCTGTGTCTACAAAACCCCCATTTTCAGTATTATTTATATGTATTTTTCAGCTTTGGTCTCTGATCATTTATAGCAGTTTGCCAAAATACTTGTTTTCTTGTTTCTTCTGAACTTTTTGTTTATCTATAGAAATTGTTCTGTCTTTGGTCACATCCAGAGCAGGGTGACTTTTTCTATTTTTTTATTTATTAAGAAATTTTATTATTCATTTTACATACCAATCACAGATTCCCCCTCTCCCCTCCTCCCTCCCCTCTACCCTCTCTGGTCAACACCCCCCCATTCCCTCCTTCAAGAAGGTAAGGCCTCCCATGCGGAGTCAGCAAAACCTGGTACATTCAGTAGAGGCAGGTCCAAGCTGCTCCTGGTGATTTATAACAACTGGTATTAAGTCTTTTAGTCGCTCTGTGGAGGAGTTTCCCCAATGCTGATAGGGAACAAAATTTGACATTGGGGCCTGTGAGCAGCCCCTAAGGCATTTCCTGATGGCAAAGGATTGCCTTACCTGTCCCTTGTTGATCTGTATCCATTAGTCCAATGCCAGCCTTTACCTCACCTTCTTCATACTCCAGAATGCTGGGGCATTCATTTGGATTATCTGTAGAAAAAAATTGTTTCTAGGAACATAATCCCTTTTCAAATGACCTTGTGTACAATAATTAAAACATCTGACATTTTGTTTTTTCTTAAAATTTCTAGAAATCTTCTCTTATCAAGGCAACATTGTGTGAGATCCATTATCAGCTGTATTGCTAATCCATTCATCTATTGATGCTGATCTTGCCTTTAAAGGTCTAGTCACCATTTTGCCTTCTGAATTAGCATTTCAAAAGCTAAAAATTCAATTAATATTTGTCTAACTTCTGGATTCTATATTATCCTATTTACAATTTAAGTCAGTCTTTGTAAAAAAAAAATCACTAAAGGGTTCTTTTTGGCCTTGTATAAATTTAGTAAATGACTCAGTCCTCTTTCCTGGTTCTTCAACTCTGTCCTAAGCATTCAAGCTGCTATACAACATAGCACCAAGATGTGATCATCAAATCTAAACTATCTTTGAAAATCAGCATATTCTCCATCACTGTGCAGTTTGTCTTGGAAAATTTTAATACCTCTAGCTCTATTTTGCTATTCTATGATCCTAGTTTCCTCTCTCCAGAATGTTTACCATTGTAAGCGAGGTCCAATTCCAAATATTGCTATAAATAAATCTTTCCAGTCTTGGGAATAATTCTGTCCACAGTGGTACATGAATTTAACCTTTACCTCACAAAAGGTGAATGCATACCATATGAAATGTCTACTTTCTTAAGTATCTTCAAATCTCACATTCCTAGAGGATTACAATTAACCTCTGAATAGCCTTGGGGTTACCTATCATCTTGTGGTCATTCTTGTCTGGTAACTGGATAAATTAGGGATGTTTTTCTAATAACATTGGGCCACTCCGCTTCAGTTTCATAATGCAATGGTGCAGTACGTTCTGCTCTAAAATCCTCTGGCTGTCTGACAATTTTTCTTATTTTCATTGGGAGGTCTTTCTAAGACTCGTGTCTTATCAATAGTAAGTCTTTCTAACGTTTGTGTCTTATAAATAGTAAATGATTTTAAGGCTTGCATCTTATCAATTTTTTTCTAATTTTCATTAGTAAGTCTTTCTAAGCCTTATATCTTATTAGACACATTATCATATTTGTCACAGTTATCAAACCACTTTTAAGGATAAAACAGGAATTTCCAAAGGGACAATAACTTTGATCAAAATTATTTCAGTCCCAACTAACTCATTTATTTTTTCCATTTGCAAGCCATTCATAGTAGAATTAAAAAGGGTCTTCACTCCTGAGTTGTGACATTTTTGATTCTTAACATGGGAAACATCTACCCCCCCTTTTATTAAACCTAATTCTCTCTTAAAGAATTTCCAGATATCTCACCGGATCTGTTGACAATGGCAGCAAAGTTGGAGCTGTGCCAGTGGCACTCAGCTCTGGTCGGGGGTGAGGCCAGCTGTTCAGCATGGCTGAGCAGAGGACATGGGCAGTCCATGGCTCAGCCCCTCAGCAGCTCACAGCAGTGGCAGCATCAGTAAAATCCTGAGCCACAAGTGGGTCTCAAGGCAGCCCAGCTAATATGGGTTGGTGGGAGGTGAGGGGGTCCAGGGAGGGCCCAGGTGACAGGATGTGATGGCATCTGCCAGCAGTGGGGTGGCTAACCGCAGTGGCATTTGGGGCAGGGGGTGGGAAATCAGGTGGAGCCTGTTATAGAGAGACTGCAAGGGAAAAACTCTCAGACATGGAAAAACAGGCACGGAAGGCCTGTGGGGAGGGAGACAAAGACTGCCAAGGCGGCAGCGGTGAAGTGGCAGGTGCACTGCCTCAGCATGGTTTAATAATGCCCCACAATGGACATCAGATGCAATGACTGTCTAAATCATTCTGTTATTAATAAAACTCAGAGTCAGACAGTAGGGTATGAACCTGGTAGATCCAAAAAAGCAGAGGAGCAAAAGGCTAGCTGACCTTCCTCTCTGTTTTTCTAAGATTCAAAGTCCACAAAACTTCTCAGGGGCCTCTGCTCCCTCCCTGTGTCACTTTCTCCCCATCCCCATCTGTGTCTGCCAAAAAAAAAAAAAACAAAAAACAAAAACAAAAAACCTATTTGACTTTTACTGGTCAACTGGGTGTAGAGTGCACCCTCTGAATCAAGGTTCAGTTTATTAACAGTTTCAGGAAACAGAGCAAAAAATCTCCCCCCTTTAAAAAAAACTGTATAATCCCCATATCCTGCATAATTTCTGCAGCCACCCTCTTGTATCTCTCTCAATAAATCTCTTGTGTGGTTTGTTCTGAGGTTTGACTTTGTGATATTCCTTGGCTCCTGACTGCCAGAATTCCTTTTTCTTCAGAGCTGTACCACTTGCATAGGGAAAAAACTCTCCCCTCACAGCCTTAAAACTTGCATCCAGAAAGCTTCCCTTCAGCGCTGTAAGCCTGCATTCTGAGCTCCCATTGTGGAGGTATCACAGCTGCAAAACTTCCTTCAGGGAAGCTTTTCCCCTCACAGCTGTAACGCTTAAAAGTAAAAATACCCACAGATGAGGGAGGGTACATTTCCCACCGGCAAAATGTTAGACTAGGGTGAAGATTGTTTGCCCAGCCGGGAAGTCTCCCAACAGCCAGGTATATTGGGTAGAGAAGCAATAGCTACAGACAGACCCACAGTACCAGCCTAGGACCACATGGACCCTAGGAGCCAGCAGGTACAGCAGGGGAGAGCAGCACCGTGTTCACCTTTTCCCTGAGTATGTCTGAGCATACTGAGTTAGGCCTTCTGATTTTATCCTGTGTGGAGAAATGTAGCAAGGCTATATGGAGAAGCTCTAGGATACAGATACATAATGACTGAGCATCACAGGGAGCTGATAAAGTTAGCGGATGACTATTCTTAGTTCTTCCACTTTCCTTAAGTACAAAAATTCAATCATATATATTACATTTTCTACAATAATATATTGAAAAGGGTTGGTGAATACTTAAGTTGCATAAAAACTATTCATATGCTTTAAGAACATTTCTAATAAAACCCTCTATTTTGTCAATCCCCACTTTCAACTAATACTGAAATAATTTTTCCCATCTTCATTCTTTCCTTTTTGTTTTTGTTTTTTATTTGAGACATGTTTTTTTTTTTCTGTGTAGCCCTGGCTGGAACTCTCTCTGTAGTTCAGGCTGGCCTCAAACTCACAGAGAGTCACCTGCCTCTGCTTCCCAAGTGCTGGGATTAACAGTATGTGCCACCATCACCTGGTCCCTATAATAACCTTTTAATACAGTGTCTTCCAATTTTCTTTGGGATATTTTAGATATTTCAGTGTTGATTTCTCCACAGTTTTTTTACATCCTTTAAAACTTGGTTGTATTATCAGTTACATAACTGAGCACCATATCTGAATAAACTAGCGATAATTACAAATGAACAGTAGCTTCCGCATTAATATCTTGTAGAAACATGTTACAGTTACTGCAATATGTTTTGGCTCTTTTGTTTTTAACAGACAAGGTTTTGATTTCTAGATACCAACAGATTTTGTTAACATTTTTTTTCGGGTTCTTTGTTCTTTTCTTGCTCCTATTATACTGTATAATTAGAAAAAAGTAAAAATTTTTGGATTTAAAAGCAATTAATATTTACCTTTATACCTAATTATTTTATCATTTGCACATAGAGAACCCCTTCATCATTCAGTTCAGTGCCAATCAACTTTCACTGATACATGTGAGGATCAAGTTCAGTAAAATACAAGGCTGTGTCTAGACATACACTGTATGGAAGACAGTAGCAGTGTTCTCCAGTTAAAGGAAGTGAACATAGTCAACATCATGCAGTGTTTTGTTTCTGCCATCAGCTCTTTATATCAAAATTATAATTATTTAGCAATCATTTTATTTATATTTCTTACTCATTATAGAGCTGTTTATGGTTTATGTTAAAGAAGACAAAAACATTTCAAATGGTAAAAATTTGGGGATAATTCCATATAGGAATCCAGGGAAATTTTATGTATAAGCACAAAAAAAAATAGCCAGAAGTGATGAGTCCTAGACAGTTTCTTGCATATTTCTGTCACTGACCACACTTCCTATGTGGCTACTCTCTTCATATTCTTCTATCACTATCTTAAATAGCAAGTCAGTAACTCACTTCAAAACTTTAAAGCTATTGTGAGTTCCATCTTTGCCACTATAGTGATAGTTTTGCATGTTTTCTTTTCTCAGATTTTATTAGGTCAAACCTTTCAAGAGTCAAACAAATTTCAAATATCTATTCAGATTTTATACATTTTTTTCATTTCTAACTCTATCATCTACTGCTAAGGTGTGGGAATACATTTTAAAAAAATTGAAGGAAAAATGTTCATAGCCTGGAGATTAAATTTAAAGATATTAGAGAAATAAATATTAGTCATGATGTGAATGTTTGCTAATATAAAAAGACAAATAAGTAATATAACCTAGACAGTGATTGCCTAAGATAAAGCTTGGTGTCACCCTAATCAAGCTGATTACAATTTGTTGGATCCCTACATTATATAATAATAAAAATACTAAGTAAAAAAATTATGTCAAAAAGACTAGAATGTAGGGCAGAAGGCTCCATGTGCACCAGCTAGTACTCTCTACATTCAATGAGCTGTGTAGATATCCTCAGCAATGGGGCCTGGCTTTCTGATTTCAGAGAGCAACTCTGTCCTAGCATCAGCCTGGGTTGTTTAGGGATCTCCATGACATGGGACCCCCTAAGTCAACAACCAAACTGAATGCAAGCCAGTCTAGCCAATGAAAGACTTGCCTGACTTCAAAAAATGACCAGTTCAGCCAGTGTATCCTCCATTACTAGGAGTCCTCACTAGGACCACTCTCATAAATTCCAGGCTGATTCCACTGCACCGTTCACACTCATTTCCATTGTTCTCCAATGCCAGCTATCTCTCCATGTGCTCTCTCCCTCATTCCCTCCCCCTTCCACCTGATCCCTCCCACTCCCTTTCCCACCTGCCCCCAACACACCTACAAAATTTATTCTATTTCCCCTTCCCAAAGAAGTCCCCCTCTTTACCTAACCTCTCTGGGTCTATGGATTTTAGCTTGTTTATCACTTACTTAAGAGCTACTATCCATGTCTAAGTAAATAAGTACCATATTTGCCCTTTGCAGTGATATTTTAATTATGCTGAAATGTGATTTTATTTGTATGTTAATAAATAAAGCTTGCCTGGAGATTAGAGGTCATTAGCGAGCCAGGAATAGAAGTCAGGTGGTGGTATCCCATGCCCTTAATCCAATCACATGGCAGGAAGAGTCTGTGTGGTCAAGGACACAGCCAAGCATGGTGACCTTTGAGTCTTTTAATCCCAGTACCAACCATAGAGACCAGGAGGTCTATATAGACAGGCAGTGATGAGGAAATCATGTGGCTAGGCTTAGAGCCAAGGAGAAGGCAGAATAGGAAAGCAATAAAACGCAAAACACACAGGAAGATGGTCTCTCTCTCTCTCAGGGGAAGGATGACAGCGAGTGGTAAGCTAAAGGGAGTCGTGGCTCTTGCTCTGATCTTTTAGGCTTTAACCCTGTATTTGGCTCTGTGTTTCTTATTTAATAAGACCATTTAGAATTTTGTCTACAGCCTTTCTGGGTCTGGGTTATCTCACTCAAGATGATATTTTCCAGTTGCATCCATTTGCTTGCAAAGGTAATGTGACTTTTTCAATAGTTCTATTCTGTAAATATACCTCATGTTCTTTATTTACTCTTCAGTTGAGGGACAACTCATTTGTTTTCAGTATGACTATTATGAATAAAGCTGCAATGAACATAATTGAGCAAGTGTCCTTGTGATAGGATGGAGCACCCGGTGGGCATATACTCAACAGTAGTATAGCTGGGTTTTGAGGTAGATTGCCAATTTTCTGAGGAATGACCATAATGGTTTCCATAGTGGATGTACAAGTTTTCACTCCCATCAGCAATGGAGGAGTAATTTCCTTGCTCCACAAGCTCACCAGCATGAGGTGATACTTATGCTATTGATCATAGCCCTTCTGACAGGTGTCAGATGTAATATCAGAGTCATTTTGATTTGCATTTTCTTGATTGCAAAGGAGATTGAACATTTCTTTAAGTGTTCCTCAGACATTTAAAATTCTGCTATTAGGAATTCTCTGTGTAGATTTGTACCCCCATTTTTAATTGGGTTATGTGGGGTTTTGATATCTAATTTCGCAAGTGTATATATATATATATATACATATACATATACATATACATATATACATACATATATTAGATATTAAGCGTCTATCAGATGTGGAGGTGGTGAAAAGCTTTTCATATTCTGTAGGCTGCTGTTTTATCTGATTGATAATATTCTTTGCCTTACAGAAGCTTTTCAGTATAATGAGGTCTCCTTTTTCTAGTTCTTTGGTGTGAACAGGTACTCTTCAGGCTATAGAAAGAAAAACCTGGACACCAACCCAGCCCTAAAACCCCTGACCTATAATCTGTCTTGTCTGAAAGTTGTGGTGGGACAACGGTGGAGCAGGACCTATGGAGGTGGCCAACCATACCCAATATTGCCTGAATGACTAAGGACCGGAGACTAGATACTTCAGAGACCTAAGGTAGAGCCAAACACACCTGTGGCAATATTATATTTGTGCACGCCAATAAAGCTTATCTGAGGATCAGAGGGAAAAGCCAGCTATTATATTAAACATAGAGGCCAGGCAAAGGTAGCACATGCCTTCAATCCTAGTATGCAGGAGGCAGAGATTCTTCCCAATCTCTGTGAGTTCAAGGCCACACTGGGAACAGAACTGGGCGTGGTAGCACATGCCTTAATCCAAGCAGTAGTTAACCCTAGAGGTCTGGAGGTCTGTACAGAGATACAGGAAGTGATATCACTGGGCGAAGAAAGGAAATAAGAGGGCAGGTACAAAAAGGATATGGGTGAGTATACAGGAAGTAGCTCTCTCTTTGACTGAGGATTTCCTAGCAATAAGAATGTGGCTGCCTTCTTTCTGCTTTTCTGATCTCTCAGTTTTCATCCCAATATCTGGCTCTGGGTTTTTTTATAAATAAGTCCTTTTAAGTTTCATCTTACACACACCAGGCCAAAAAAAAAAAAATCAATGAAACAATTTCTAATGATACTCTGCTATACTTTTTAGATCAGTGCTTTATCCAGTCATTATCAGAAAGGCTTTCTCCGGCAGCAAACGGAAGCAGGTGCAGAACCACACAGTCAGACATTGTTTGAGAGAGAGACTAAATTGGAGGTTTCCATCAGCTCCCTCCCCTCAAAAATCTGGGAAACCCTCAGAAGAGGGGGAGGGAAGTAGGAGTCAGAGGGGATGGAACACCCCGGGAGAATATGGCCCACCAAATCAACTAAAAGGGCTCACATGGGTTGACACAGAACCAAGCAGTGCAAGTGGGTGCATCTCTGACTCTTTTGCTTACTCTTGCGATGCTTTTCCTCCTGTTGGATTGCATTGCCCCACCTCAATGGGAGGGCTTTTGCTTTGTCTTATTGTACCTTGTTTTGTTCTGTTAAAAATGGAAGGAAGGTGAACTACCATGTCTTAGCATTAAAATGGTATTAGGTATTGGAATGAGGGTTATGTTTCCTTATTGATTCCATTCGATGTCACATCATTTGGAATTCACCGTGTATCCTTCTACCCCCAATCAGACCAACTAACACTACTGTGCTTTGAATAGTTTATCTTCAATATGGAAGTAATATTGTTCTCATAATAAATCTTCATTATAATTTTAAAAAAAGGAAGGTAGGAAGGAAAGAAAGAAGGAAGGAATGAAGGAAAAGATGTAAAAATTCTCAATAAAATTTAGCTGTACTGCCTTTCCTGTTACACTTTAGTCGTAGTTTCTTTTGTATATTTTGTGATATTTTTCAACATTGTGCTCATATTTATTAGTGCTAGAAGCATATAAATTGCTCTATAATTTTGATTAAGTTTTTTATCTGTAAATGTTTCAAAAGTTGCAAATATAAAATAACTGTTAAATATGTTTAAAGAATAAATAAAAACCCTTAAAGGCCCAAAAATTTCTCAATAAAACGCTTTTAAATGAAAAAAATTAACTGGTTGATCTGGAAAGAAGAAAAGATGTATCTGAGCAGGAATGGCAGACACCAAGGTTTTCTGCAGCCTTTACATAGACACGACACATAGAAATAAGGAAAGATCTGCACAGCAGCAGATTCAAAGGCAAAGGTACAGAGCATGCACAATGTCACCAGAACTGAGCATAACCTAAAAATAATCTAAATAAACTCTAACCAATGTATCAATTCTACGTGAACCTTTCAGACACTGTTCTTCCAATTGACTGAGTTTTTGAGTTTCTGATTATCACCCAATACCACAAAGTCAGCTTTTGCCAGGGTCTGAAACATCATTTCTAAAAGTCACATTAAGACACAATTTGCTATATGTTCATGAGTAAATTTTTTGTGGTGTAATGAGATACTTGATAAAACTGTCACATCAAAGAAATCTGAAGTTGAATAATAGACTGAAAAAAAAACAATCCCTAAACAAACATTAATCACACTGTGTTTGTATTATGTGAAATAAAAATAATAGCAATCAAAGCTCAGACAGATTTACACAAAAATGATTTCTTGTAAATATCTTTCTCAGCTCCATAGCTGTAAGCATGTCTGACATTAATATCTGAGTATTGTGAGAAACACTACTTATTAAAGAATACATCTAACTTTATCTCCTGCGATGGAAGCTGATTCCATTGGGAGAGTGCCTTCTCAGTCACTTCCTTCACCAAGTTCACATCATTTTATTAATGTACACATTTCAGAGAATCTTTCCATTAGGAAATAATAATTGTAAACTTTGCTTCCTTCATGGTTTGAGAAATCTCATAAACTCTTGGACTATATGGATAAAACCTTTTCATTAAGAAGTTACTTTGAAAGCATACAGTTTGTTTTTTTACAAGTATCTTACATTGGAAGACAAAAGCCATAATAAGATGAATTTAAATCATTTTCTTCTTTTCTTTTGTTTTGTTTTTAGAGACAAGGTTTCTCTAAGTAGCCTTGGCTGTCCTTGAAGTAGCTCTGTAGACTGTGCTGGCCTTGAATTCACAGATATTTGGCTGGCTCTGCCTCCTGAGTGCTGGGATTAAAGGTGTGTGTCACCACCTTTTTATACACTTGTGTTATATAAACCCAAACAAAATATTCTAGACAAAGTTTTATTATTACTATTAAAGTGAACAAAGGTATAAAAGTGTCATTAATATTGTGGATTAAACTAAGGCTATTTGATTAACAACACAAATAACTAAATCTTTGTTTATTTAAGATCTTACTCTGACCAGTCACATATCAAATAAATACTTTTCTGAGTTTACATATAAAATATAACAAAAGATTTGGTAAAGTGATTCGAATTCAGTTAATAACAGAATGTAATGCAGTCTTAAGGAAATTATTTTTCATTTTTTATTTAGGATCCTATGTAGTTGAACATGGGATACTCTTTACCCAGTGTTCTCTCAGTATTTCACAAACCCTGGCATAGTTAATAGCCAACAAATTAAAGCTAGTAAAATCACACTCTAGGATGTTATCATCACTGCAAGAATCTGATCCTTCCCATTAGGGCCCACTCTAATCTTACACCCACACCCAAGGCCTGCTTATCCCTCAAATTTATTCAATGTGTTCTTCATAGTTCAAGAACAGTACGTGCATGAAAATGTTCTTTGCACAACATATGGGAATGGATCTTCCATTACAAGCAGCTCTCTGGACGGTTGTAGTGGTTGTTATGGGTCACAGTGTTGTTCCTTTTTATTGCTGAGTCATAGCATATAGTGTGCATTCTGTTTTATTATTGACCTGTTACAGGATATTAAACTACTAAATTTCTGTCCATAGGATTTTGTATGAATACAAGTATCACTTGCTGAATGATAAATGCTCCATAATCCAAGCATGGTATGTAGCTGAAGTTTCTCCGGTCCTGTCTGGGCCCTGCAGTCCCATAGCCTGTTTATAAAATAATCACTCAGAGGCTTAATATTAATTATAACTGCTAGGCCATTAGCTCAGGCTTACTGCTGACTAGCTCTTACACTTAAACTCAGCCCATTTCTGTTAATCTATATGTTACCACGTGTTCCGTGGCTTTACCTGTGTGCCATTACATGCTGCTCCCTGGACAGCCGATTGGCATCTCCTGACTCAGCTTTCCTCTTCCCAGAATTCTCCTTGTCTGCCTTTCTGGCGTATAGTTCCTGCCTGGCTATTGGCCAATCAGCGTTTTATTAAACCAGTGTATAAAACCATTATTCCACAGCAATGCTAATACATGTATATTATATAATCCCAGTACGAAAGAAAGAAAAGCAAGAGGATATAAGGTTAGAAGTATCCTGATTCTATATCAAACAACAAAAAATTGCTATGGTAGTCACATGCAAGTTTTCAAATTGTCAAAGTATTTTCAAAGAGGCAATGCTGTTTATATTCCCACCATCAGCGTGTGAGAAAACCTCTGTCTGCATCATCACCAGCATTCTGCTTTGTTGTCTTCTTTTGTGACACTGAGCAAAGTCTCATGTATTTGACACAAGTGTATCTTGCTTGATATTTTTGTCTCAACCAAGAAAAGGTTAACACTCCCCAATCACCTTTACATTTGGAGTTTGCAGAATTCCGTTACTTTTGCAAGCTTTTTTTGTGTTAAAGTAGTTACTCAAAAGTTTCTATATAAACAAGAATTATCTAATAGTCCAATAGGGATACTTGAAACAATTATTTTAAATCTGCATGTCTTTCTCTTACTTTTATTATTTTTATTTGTCTAAATACTTAAGTACTATATCAAAAACAATGTAAGAGATCAAACATATTTGATTTTCTCTTAATCTTAGAGAAAAACAATTATTCATGAATGATAAAGTATATTTCTCTGTTTTTGTATGTATTTTAATCAACTTTCTCTTGTGTCCTACTCTTATTTTTCTATGCTTTACTTTTTATTATAAATGAATATTACATTCTATAAAATGTTTCCTCCACCACTTAATATAGTCCCAAGATATTTTTATGTTAAAATGGTAGATTACAATGTCTAACTTGTAATCTCAAATAAGTTTGAATCCATAATTTTATATTTCCATTACTTTTATTCATTTCTTAATTATTTTTCACAGGATTAAGGATTTTGTTAATTTCATAATCATAGGCAAAAGTGACATTGAATTTTTACTTCTGCTTTGTAGTCACTATCTAGTTTTGATGGGACAAAATTAGCTTCATTAAAATAAAGAAATTATTACTTCCTCTTCTATTTCTTGTAAAAGTTTAAGTGGACTATCAATCCTCTACATTTACATGGAATTAGTAGTAAAAAAAATTAAGGCTTAAAGAATTATCTTGCAGAATATTTTAATTACAGATTCATGAGATGTTAAACCACAAATTCTGTTTCTAGATTTTAACTTAGACTTTGACCATTTTCCCACCACAACATTTTCATTGTCAAATATTTTCAAAGTGCGATCTTTCCTCCTAATAATATATTTCCTCTTTATATGATAATATATGCCAAAGTATAAAATATAGTCCTATGACGAATTTTCATCATTCCTTGTTACTTTCATTCAATATTGGTTTGAATTATGGAGTTCAGCCATTATTAATGTTGATCTGGTTGTTTGAAAGCTCAAGGTCATATTTAATCCTCAATTATAGCCAAATGTTCTCCTATATAGACTCATTTTCATCCTCCTTTTAAAGTAATATCCCAGATTATGAATATTTTTTATCACACATAGTGACTGGACACCATCTTCTTGTGAGTAAAGGAAAGAAATAATATATACTCTGGGTTATTTCAGATGTCAGATGTCTTGTTTTATTCAGATCCTTGTCAGTAAGAATTGTAAGAAAGTTGTGATCAGGGATGTACTTTACCGTGAAATCAGTTGTGAGAATGGCCAAAGACCTTGAGGTCCATTATATTGATGACATACATATTGTCTCCTTTAAACACTCCCAGAAGCCACCTGTGTGTCAAAGCCCAGAAATGCCCCTATGAAGACCAGCTTAGACATAACATCTTGAGTACCAAGTAGTAACTACAACAAATTGTAGTTAACTTTGTATTTGTACCTCTGGAAATATACTTTACAGGACTCAACCCTTCTATATTTTATGTATGAAATATTGTATATTATAATGTATTCTTCTAAATCACAAGTCTTCTTTATTATATATGGTTTTGCTGCAACCAAAATCCAATATCTCATAAATAACAGAAAAGCTATGCATGTTTATTTATATACATTATTCTATGGCATGTATATTCATGATTTGCTTAAAAGGAAAACAATTCTAATTGTTTATATTACAGTCCTAGAAAAATTACTAAATGGGGTGAGCAAATAAATATAAATAATAAGCAGATAATAAAATGTAGAGTGAGAAATACCGATAACACCACTTTCTTCCTCTTAAAATAAGTAACTATTTCTCTCCCAAACTACAATATCCTGTCACCAAAATCATGGTTATGACACAACTAAGTTTTCCTTCATGTTGGATTCAAAGCCTCCATGCTCATCTATTGAAAATACCTATCAAGGATCATTTGTCTTAACTGTAATAACAAAACTGTGGTTTGTCACCACAAGATTCCTATTACACTGGAGTTATTATCAATGTGCGAGAATGCTGCTAACGTGTAAACAAAACTCACATAATATCTGAAATTATCGGGTGCTATTTGTTCTTTTTGTTGAATTATTTTTCACTGATATTACTGGTATTTTTCCATAGCTTGCTCACACTTAAATTTTCAACCCGTGCTTGTACTGTAATTATTTACACGTGATTCTATAGGAAGAAAAGCAGTCTTGACACATGACTCCGTGTTTTCCTCATTTCTCTTTCTTGTGACAGAAGAGCTGACATAAAGAACGGTCAGAAGAAAGTCGTTTATTCTGCCTTAGGCATTCAAGCTATAGTGACAGGGAAGGTGTGGTTGCAGGTGTGGCAGGCAGCAGGTCGTGATTGTAGAATCACGAGTCAAGAGATGCATGCTAGGACTATACTTCTTTTGTCTTTTTCATTCAGTATAGGATGAGCTACAATAAGGGTGGATTTTCACCTCTCACTTAAACCTTTATGAAAAAGCCCTCACGAATATGCCCAGAAATTTCCCTGTTAAAAGATTCCAAAGCTTTTGACCAGGTTACCCCTATTCAGATGACAACAATAACATAAAGTTTATACAACAACACTCTTCCCCTGCTGCCCAAAGTCTCATATTCTTCTTTTTTTAATTAATTAAATTTTTTTCATTTATTAACCATTTTCCCTTTCTCCTCTCCTCCCATTCCCTTCCCCCATCTCCTGTCTGCTCCCCCACCTCCTGGTGAGCCCCTGAATCCACTCCTCCTCTGTTTCTGTTCAGAAAGGGGCAGATCTCCAATGGGTATCCACACAGCATGGCATATCAAGTTGAGGTTGGACTAAGCTCCTCCTGCATATTAAGGCTCAGTATGAAGACTAGGATACAAAAAAAAAACTACCAAAGTGTCAGGGACAGGCCCTGCTCTCACTGCTAGAAATACCACAAGAAACCAAGCTATGCATCTGTCACACATATGCAGAGTGCCTAGGTCAATCCTGTGCAGACTCCTTAGCTGTTGGGTCAGTGTCTGTGAGCTCTTATGAGCCCAGGTTAGTTGTCTCTGTGGGTTCCATTGTGATGACCTTGACCCTATCATACAATCCTTCCTTCCTCTCTTCAACAGGATCCTCAGAGCTTGGTCCAGTGCTTGGCTGTGGATCTTTGCAAATGCTTCTATCAGTTATTGGATGAAGGCTCTCTGATAACAATTAGGATAGTCACAAATCTGATAACAGGACATGGCCAGTTAGGCTAAGTATCCACTATTACTAGGAGTCTTAGCTGGGGTCATCCTTGTAGATTCGTAGGCGTTTCCCTTCCCAAGTTTTTATCTAACCCCCAAGTGCCCCTCCCCCATCAAGATATCTCTTTCATTACTCTCTACCTCTGTTTGGCCCCCAAAATAATCCCTTGTGTTCCCATCTTCCATGACCCCCAGTTTACCCAGGAGTCTCTTGTAATGCATCTCTTAAAAAGTAACCAAAGTTCCATTTTTTTTGGTTCCAAATTTTCAATAATAAAGTTTCCACTCTTAGGCATATACCCAAGTGATGCTCAATCATACCACAAGAACACTTGTTCAACATGTTCATAGCAGTATTATTCATAATAGCCAGAACCTGGAAACAATGTAGATGCTACTCAACCAAAGAATGAATAAAGAAAATGTGGTACATATGCACAGTGTAGTACTACTCGGTTGTAAAAATCAATGACATCATGAAATTTGCAGGCAAATGAATGGAACTCGAAAATATCCTGAGTGAGGTAACCCAGACTCAGAAAGACAAATATGGTGTGTAATCACTCATAAGTGGATACTAGGAGTAAAGCAAAGGAAAATCAGACTACAACCCACAGCTCCAGCTAGGAAACACGGAGGACCCTAAGAGGGAATATACTGATCACCTTGGGAAGGGAAAACAGAGGAGATCCCCATGAGTAAGCTGGGGAGGAGGGAGGGCAATAAAGAGTAGGGGATGGTCAAGCTGGTGGAGGATGGAGTGGGAGAACAATGAAAGAGATATCTTGATAAAAGGAGACATTGTGAGGTAAGGGAGAAACCTAGAGCTAGGGAAATTCCCAGGAACCCATAAAGATGACCCCAGACTAGACTACTAGCAATAGTGTTGAGGGTGCCTGAACTGGCCTACCCTGGTAATCAGATTGGTGAATACCCTAACTGTCATCATAGAGCCTTCATCTAGTAACTGATGGAAGCAGATGCAGAGATCCATAGCCAAGCACCAGGCCGAGCTCCAGGAAACCGATCAAAGAGATGGAAAAGGATTATATGAGCAAGGAGGGTCAAGACCATGATGGGGAAATCTATAGAGACAACTGAACCAAGCTCAAAGGAACTCATGAGCTTTAGACTGACAGCTGTGGAACCTGCATGGAACCAGACTAGACCCTCTGCATATGGGAGACAGTTGTATACCTGGGTCTGTTTGAGGGGACCCTGGCAGTGGGATCAGGATCTATCTCTAGTGCATGAGCTGACTTTCTGAATCCCATTACCTATGGTTGACACTTTGATCACCCTTGATGTAGCAGGGAGGAGCTTAGTCCTGCCTCAACTAAATGTACCAGGTTTAGCTGTCCCACATGGAAGAACTTACCCTGTTGGAAGAGGGGATGAGGGTGGGTTGAGGAGGGGAAGCTAGAGGAGGGATGAGAGGGGGATCTGTGGTTGGTATGTAAAATGAATAAAAATATTTAAAAAAAAAGAAATATACCTACTCAAAGACAATATAGGAGACTGCCAGGTTAGCTGAAAATTATATTCTTGACCACATTATAGCCATAATCAGCAAATGTTTCTGTAAACAGGGTATGCTTCAAGTAATAGTATCAAAATTCCCTTTCACATCCCTATCTTTACCTATTATTGTATAAAACTTTTGAAATATGTATTAAAATTTATTTAATGACAAAAAATAAAGTTTCTTCCACAGTTTACTCTTACTTCTTATCCCCCAGTGTTAAAAACATGTTCTATTTCCAATATACAATGGCACAGGATAAGAATTCCTGTTCAAAAAGGGAAGAATGAGAAAAAACAACAAAGAAAGTAACACAGCAGGACCAGAAGGAAGCAGAGCAAAGAAATCTGGCACCTGACACTTACAGTGGACACATGGGGAGACAAGGGACTTGCCTGTTCAATCGCTCCAATTTTGCCTCCTATAGCAAAAGGAGCTTTTCTCTGACCTGGATCTTCCTCTCTGTCTGGGATATTCCATGGATCCAGCATCCTCAGCATCCAAGAATCTCCTCTGCATCCTGAGCTTTCATACACACACAAAAAGCGATCCTTCTGGACTACCTTACAGAGACTCAATTGGCCATTGCTTGGTATAATTTGTCTTACTGGGACCTTGCTGCAAGTGAACATGACATCGTCAACCAGCCTTGTCATTTGCTCATGGAAAAACAACATAATTTAAGAAACACTGCCAAGTATTGCTAGCAGTTAGAGAAGTAGTAAGCACCCTGCCTGCCTCAGCTATACTGGCATCAATGCACATTAGTAGGTTAACCTGAGAGGACACCTCCCTGAGTCATTGTAGCAAGGGACTTTGGAACTCTTCATTCACACACTCTCAAGTTAATCTGTTCCTTCATAGGTGGAGCTTTTTAGTGGGTGGGATCTTGGTGTCATGGCACTTTTTCTATTGTACTGTTCTAGAGTTTAAAATTGATTTTTGTTAGTGTCTGAGAATCATCGAAGAAAGACCCCAGACTCAAATAGTATGCAAACGCAAAGAACATTTACTTGCAGAAATAGCGAGCATGCAGGGTCAATCATCGACACACAAAATGCCTATGATGACCGCAAGCGAAGGCACAGAGGCCCTTATACAGTGAGCTTGGGGAAATCTAAGTGTGGTGAGTGAATCTCAGTTCTAACTGGGCAGTCAAAGAGCAGTTACATGGGGAGCATGTGGATTGGACAGCACTAGTCACTGTTTCACTCATTGTGGGCTTTTAGTCATGTATGGTCAGTAACAGCATTATCCCACAACTTGGTGTATCCTAGCCTTATGGCCGGGTTTGAAACTGTTTAGGTGATCGGCTAAACTTGGCTGGGGGACTTCCTGGACTCAGGCTCAAGTCATTATTTATAACGTCATTCCTCTGTGTCTAAGATGGAATTACATTGCAGCTCCTTTAGTTTTTACTTGTATTGCAATGGCTAGCTATCCTTGGTTGTAAACTTGACTGGATCTAAACAAACTAAAGCTTATAGGTGCTTTGGGGAAGGAGTTTCCTGATCAGAGTATTTGAAGTTTAGAAACCCAGCTTATGTGTAGGCAAAAACTGCTGGAAACAGACAAAATAATAACAGGTCATGGAGGAAGGAAACAGGGCTCTTTGTGTCATTGCTTTTACCCTTCCTGGCAAGTTCATCTACTCTGTTGCTGCTTCATTCCTTCTCTGATATCAGAACAAGCTTCTTCAGGATTCTAACATAGAAGAATAACAGCCCCCCTAGAATCTTCTAGCCTTTCGTCAATAAATTTAGATTTCTCAGACAGTCAGTCTCGTGGACCAAGCAATTACTGGATTCTGGTCTTCACAATGCCCCCATGGAGTTCTGTTTATAGCATTCTCAAAACCACAGATGCAGATTTTTTCCATATAACTCTGCAAAACCAGTTCCAAATATGAAAGATCCATGCAGTCAGGTTTGTCACAGAAAATCTCCTCTGATACTTTTCCCACTGATGTAACAAAGTACTTAAAAAGTACAATTTAAGGAAGTACATATTTGGTTTTTGCTGTTATTTGTGTTCTTGTTTTGTTTGTTTGTTTGTTTTGTTTTGTTTTGCTATTTGAGGGTAAAATTGAGGGTAAAGGCAGAGAATGTGCGATTTTGGTGTCATTAGAGGTGTTACATCAAAGCATGCATCCTAGCAGCCCTCATAGACCATCCCCATCTCTCTGCATTTGGTCAATTAAAGAGATAAATAATAGTTGAAAACATACAAAGGAGATTTGTTTAATTTGGACATGTTGGCAAAAGGACAATTAAACATATCCAGTGATCCCCTAACCAAAATCCATTTTCAGAATCCTGAGATTATATTTATGTTGAAATAGAGAGAGAGCTAGAAGTAGACATAACTGGGCATTCTTGGTGAAAGTGGTCTGTATCATCACTGAACTATCATTTGCTCCCCTGCAAGATGATATGACAAGAAATTTAAAACTATTCAAAGTGTTTACCTGGGGTTAAGGTTCATCTTCTATCTATAAGAGGCCATTTTTAACATGAATTGTTAGAAGGTCTTATTAATAAAAACAAACCCAGAACCAGTTATTGGGGTGAACGCTGAAAAATCAGAGAAACAGAACAAGCCACAGCCAACCTCAGCTTGCCAGTTCCTCAGCTGATCTTGTTTCCTCAAACTGGAAGCCTCTGTGTCCTCATCCAAATGGATCTTAGCTGAGCTGCTGTTCAAAAGCCTAGAAGCTTAAAAAGGCTCTAGTTCCTGTTCCTCATGCCTTATATACCTTTCTGCTTCCTGCCCTCACTTCCTGGGATTAAAGACCTGTGTCATCATGCCTGGCTGTTTCCATTCCAGTGTGGCTTTGAACTCACAGAGATCCAGATGGATCTCTGCCTCCAGAATGCTAGGATTAAATGTGTGTGTGCCACCATTTTCTGGCCTCTATGTCTATTTAGTGGCTGTTCTGTTCTCTGACACCAGTTAAGTTTATTAGGGTGCACAATATATTGAGAGACACAATATCACCACAGTGTTTCCCCTTTCATGTCATAGCATCAGATTTCTGAGGAAATTCCAATTTCTTTTGAATCATTGTTTTAATAGTTTAAAAGCCAAAGGAAGAGGTACCCATCTCTCTCTCTTTAGAATAGCTTCACATCTTCCAGCAAGATTATAGATGTCATGTGAAGCAATTAGTTATATTGTGTCATATCAGAGTGATGAAAGAGCCCACAACTCTAGTGGAAGCCCCCTGCTCCACCAGAGGCCACCAGGCCAGCAGAACATCAGGTAGCCCACCTGCCTGCACAATGTCCCCACTCAGTGTCTGCAAACATACTCCCGATAGTCCTACCCATTCTTTTTCCTTATCCCAGCTCCCCCTCTCTGGCAGATGTCACTTGACTGGACTAGTGGACATGTCAGCAACCAGAACTCCGGTTCCCAACTCTGGCAGAAGCCTTCTATTCAACTATAGCCACTCAAGCCAGAAGACTAATTAGTGAATAGAAATCAAGGAGAAAATATCCACCTGACAAAGACATACTCAGAAATCAGCACCTAGATCTAAAATCACCTAAAACTCAGGTGCCTAGATGCAAGTGTAAAAAAGAACAAAATCAACAACAGCCAGGGCAGTATGTCACCACCAGAGTCCAACTGTCCTACTACAGCAAGCCCTTATTATTCCAACATAGCTGAAGCATAAGAAAATGACCTTAAAACCAACCTGATGAAGATCAAGGTTCTTAAAAGGGAAATGAATAAATGTCTTAAAGAAATCAAGGACAAGACAAACCAAAAAAAAAATTGGGAGAAATAAACAAAACACAGACTACATAAATAAATACGTAGTTGGAGGAAACTAAAAAAACTGTTCAAGACCTGAAAATGGAAATAGAAGCAATAAAAAAAAAATACCCACAAACTGAGGGAATTCCTGAGATGGAAAAATCTAGGTAAGGAAACAGGAACTAAAGACACAAGCATCACCAACAGAAGATGGAAGAGAGAATTTCAGGAATAACAAAAATGATCGAAGAAATAGGTACATGGGTCAAAGAAAACGTTAAATCTAAAATATTCCTGACATAAAACACCTAGAAAATCTAAGAAACTATAAAAAAGACCAACCATAAGAATAATAGGAAGAGAAGGAGAAGAAGCCTAGCTCAAAGTCAGTCCCAGAAAATATTTTTAACAAAATCATAGAAAAAAAATTTCCTAACCTAAGGCAGAACATATCTATAAAAGTCAAGAAGCTTACAGGACACCAAATAGATTGGACCCAAAACAAAAGTACCTGTGCCACATAATAATCAAAACATACAAAATGAAGAAAGAATATTAAAAGCTGTAGGGGGAAAAGGAAAAGTAATACATAAAGTCAAACTTAATAAAATTATCCCCATCTTTTCAGTGGAGATTAAAAGCCAGAGGGGCTTAGACAGATGTTGTGCAGACTATAAGAGATCACAGACACCAGAGCAGATTACTATATGTAGCAAAACTTTTAGTTACCATAGATGGGTCAAACAAGATATTCCATGATAAATTCAAATTTAAACAAGATTTATCTACAAATCCAGCACTACAGAGAGTACTAGAAGGAAAATTCCAACTCGAAGAGGTTAATTACACCCATGAAAACACAATATATAAATAATCTCACACTAGAAAAACCGAAGGAAGGGAAAAATTCACACACACACACACACACACACACACACACACACACACACAC
>CABHPH010041668.1:0-20534 GCA_902168325.1 Peromyscus nudipes | reverse complement strand
TGCTATTTTGACTTGGCTATAGGATCTGGTACAGATGTCTTCTGTCTCTTCCAGTTTTGTTCCTCTAAAGTTTCTAACCAAATTTCATGGAAGCACATATTCTCCAAATACAGTATTCAAGACCAGAGAGAAAGGCTGTAGAGAATGGGTTGCATTTGCGTGGGTTCCACTATGAGTGGGCCAGCTAAGGAATGTTGAAGTTCTAGGACTCTTTTGTTCCTAATTTATGCTTGTTTTTTTTAAAATAATTTATTTTTATTTTGTGTGCATTGATGTTTTGTCCGATTGTATGCCTGTGTGAGGGTGTTAACTATAGTTGTAAGCTGCCATGTGGGTGCTGGGAATTGAACACAAGCCCTCTGGGAGAACAGCCAATGCTCTTAACCACTAAGCCATCTCTCCAGCCCCTATGCTTGTTGCTTTGGGGGGATAAACAAGGTATTATTAGCTGGGGAGAGATTACTGGTTTCTAATGGAAGATTATGTATTTAGGACATTGAAACCTTCTTATGCCTCACTTCTCTCTTGAATTGTGGTTTTAGAGAGGGAGATTCAGTAGTTTCAGACTTGGTTCTAAAAAATAAATTTGAGCCAAGTGTATCAGTGCACACATTTAATCTTAGCACTCAGGCAGAGGCAGTCAGACCTCTGTGAGGTCAAGGCCAGCTTGGTCTGCATAGAGTTTCAGAATGGCCAGGGATACATAGAGAGACCCTGTCTCAGAAGAATTGAAAGTGGAAGGCATTCCTTCAGTAATGACTGGTTCTGAGGTAGCCCTCTCCAGAGAGAAATGCAGTGGTAGCTTGACCCAGGGATTTGGGGTCAAGTTAAGAGAGAGCTCTAGGGTTCAGGTCTCCTTATGATGTAGGCCCAGCCTCGCAGAAATAGGGATCTTTGATCATCTGGAAACTGAGCCGACTACCTCCTAGAGTAGCAAAAGCATCAAGCTAGTAACTAAGTTAACTTGAACAAACTCTACCATGGCCACCTATCACCTAGTTGCTAGGCTGTCTCAAAGCACCCAGTGGCCCTCTGGGGCAGGAGGTCCAGTAAATGTGTTAGAGGAAAGGTATGCCATTAAACAGAAGTAGTTTTAACTAGGAATGGGATTTATCAGGACCCTTCAAATTTCAGTTTGTTGGACTTCCTCCTTACCTATTTGCTTCACTTTCTTGATAAAGAAGTATTAAGCCTTCGTGATGTAGCTGCTGGGAGTTACATATTTTTAAACAGTTTTCGTGATCTATGTAAATCAGGCTTAAATAGAAGTCTGCTAAACCCAGACTTTTTGGTGACCATGCAGTGAGCTTGTCCTATGCACAGCGTGATATTCTATGCTCTTAGTTGTACCATCTCACATGAAGTCGAGTGTTGTATGTTACAGGTTTGTAAATGAGGCCACTGGAGCACAGTGAAGTTCAGTACCAGAAGCTTGCTGTGGAAGCTTCTAAGTGAAGGGTCTGGTTTTGTTTGGTGCTCGGGATTGATGAGGGTCCCAGCTGCAGTGTCACCGTTCAAAGGCCGTGTTTTGGTATACAGAGGCTGCACCTGGTCCCTCCCTTTAAGATTCCATTTCCTGTGTGTGTGGGAGCATGTGTATAGAGGTCAGAGTACAGCAGTCAGGGGGTTAGTTTTCTCTTACGTGTGGATCCAGGGGATCAAAAACTCTGTGTGTCGGTTTGGCAGTGAACACATTGAATCAGTCATCAGCCCTGGGTTTTTCTCTTACTTACCAATTTGGTCACTTATGGAGGTGCAGGTGAGCAGTCAAGATAGTTGAAGTAGCTGGGCGGTGGTGGCGCACGCCTTTAATCCCAGCACTCGGGAGGCAGAGGCAGGAGGATCTCTGTGAGTTCCAGGACAGGACATCCATGGCTACACAGAAACCCTGTCTCAAAAAGCAACAACAACAACAACTAAAAAGATAGTTGAAATTGAAGTGATATAGTGGGAGGGTAAAACAAAATAGTAATTCACAATCTAGTATCTATGTCTAAATGTGTCTCTGACTTACTAATGTTAGGTTGTGTACATTGAGGCAGTAACTCCTGTAGTTTTCAACTGTGATGCTTTCTGTTTGCAGTAGGTTTAGAGGCTTCTGCATATTTCATTTGTGCTGTATTTAGATATGTGTCGAAACAAAATGACTTGTTTTGTTTTCAGTGATGGGTAGGGCCTTCTACATGCTGTGAAAGCACTCTGTCACTGAGCTGTCCCCAGTGCTTACAGCGTTTGTGTGTGCGTATTCAGGCTTTGAAGGCATGACCACTGTTAGATAGTAATCTTTTGTTTTAGGACAAGGGTAAGAAAGGTCCCTGGGACAGAAACGGGATTTAACAAGACAGGCTGGGCTTTATCCTGCCAAGCAAAAGGAGGTCACGGTAAAACTGTGCAGTGAGCTTGGGAGTTTTTGTTGTGCGTGCGTGTGCTTGTGTTTGTTTGAGTCCTGAGGATTGATGTAGGGCCTTGATCATGTTCGGCAAGTGCTCTGTCTTTGAGCCCTGCCCTCAGGCTAGGGTGGTCTTGTTTTTAGTAGGTCTCAACTATGAAACCCAGGGCACTGCTGAACCCCTGCCCTGTCCAACCTTCCATGCTGGATTTGTTGTGTTCCTCCCAGCTCTTGCTTTTTGTTCTGTGATTTGAGCTGGCTCTAGCAGAGGAGGCTGCCCCTGTCACCACAGTTTTGGTGACACTTCAACAAAACTCTAGCAATATATGCATAACAAATTTGGATAGGCTCTGTTAATATTTGGAGTTATGCTGCCTTAAAGATACAGCCATAAAATGAGGTGCAGAGTCAAAGAATTTTGGTTGTGACTAAAACATCTGAGAATTTCTTTTTCCTTTATACATGTAATATAAACAAATTCCCCAATGCCCCAGAAGGCACTGCCATTTAATTTTGTGTAAATAATCCCTCATACTATTTCAGAGTTTAGTATTTCTAGAACTAGGGATCTCTTTCTAGGTTTCTGTATGAATTGTAGTTTATGATGAGATAAAGTAATGTTTTATCACGCCCCCCCCCCCCCCCCCAGAAAGGGTTTCTCTGTGTAGCTTTGCGCCTTTCCTGGATCTCACTCTGTAGACCAGGCTGGCCTCGAACTCACAAAGATCTGCCTGCCTCTGCTTCACAAGTGCTGGGATTAAAGGCGTTTGCCACCCCCGCCAGGCTGATTTTCTTTTTAAAACTAAGCTTCATTATATAACCCAGGCTACCCTCTACGTTAAATTTATCCTGCCTCTGTCTCCCAAGTGCTGAGATTACAGAGGTGTACCACCATACCTGGCTTGTTGATTTTTGTAATAGTCTTAGTTGTATGTCAGAAATACTACAGTGTATTTTGGAGCAATTTGGACCCCCATATACACTGGAATGATGTTTATTTTTGTAGTATCTGGGATTGAGCCTAGGGCTCACTTGTGCTAGGCAGGTGTTCTACCATTGAGCTATACCTTCAGTCCAGTATTTCTTTTTTTTCCCTTGGCAAAAACATAAAGCATTGCCTCTTTAAAATAGGAAAATCCGCCAGGCGGTGGTGGCGCACGCCTATAATCCCAGCACTCGGGAGGCAGAGCCAGGCGGATCTCTGTGAGTTCGAGGCCAGCCTGGGCTACAGAGTGAGTTCCAGGAAAGGCGCAAAGCTACACAGAGAAACCCTGTCTCGAAAACCCAAAAAAAAAAAAAAAAAAAAAAAAAAGGAAAATCCAACACATTGCCCAATACAGAAGAGGATTTGGTGCTGTACAAAACATCCTAATTTGGATTTTTTTTTTAATTGTATAGGTCAGGGCCAGGCATTGTGGCATATACCTTTAATGCTACCACTTGGGAGTCAAAAGCAGGTGGATTTCTTTTGTGAATTCCAGGCCAGCCAGGAATTCACCCTGTCTCAAAAAAGAAAAGAGGAAAGAAAAAAAAAAAAAAACCTTGAGGGAATATTTTATCTCTAGTTAAACCTTTATTCTGCCCAATTTGGAACAACTCTAGAGCAAAGTTACATTTCCTTCCTTCTGAGACTGCTTTTCCCCTTACATTTCAACATTTCCAAAATGAAATATGGCATATACATTAAGTAAGTACATTACTACTTTAAAAATAAGTTCAGAATTTTTATCACTGTGTGTATGTATATGATGTGTATGTGACCATGGGTGTGTACGTGACACAGCATTTGTGTGGAGGCGGGAAGATAACTTGTGAGAGTCAGCACTGTTTCGCTGGGAGTGGATCTCAGGCCTCAGGCATTAGGCCTGCAAAGCAAGTGCTTTTGTTTTATATGAGCCGCCCCTTGGACCTTTCATTGCCCTCCCACCCCTCTGTTCTAACAGTAGTAAATTGCTGTAGTTAGCATATTTCACCTAACGTTTGAAATAGACTGGGCATGGTGGTACAGGTTTTTAATCCTCATTCTTACACAGACTTTGTTTTACACTTTTTTTTTTAAAGACTGAGTGCTTTGCATGCAAATATGTCTGTGCCCCACGTGTGTGTCTGGTGCCTTCAGAGTTCCAAAGAGGGAGTTGCGTCCCCTGGAGCTGTAAGCTGACATGTGGATGGTAGGATTGAACCTCATCCTGTGGAAGAGTAGCTGGTGCTCTTATCTGCTGAGCCCTCTCCAGCCCCTCTCTTACTTTTTTTTAATCAACTGAAAGCCCCAGAAAGAGGCAGTCAGTACTTTCTGGAACGTGTCAAAGAGCAAACTAGGAAAGAAGAGCTTTTGCCATTGTGTTCTCTCAGAGGGTCTGGTTACGTACGTGAGTATTGCCCCTTTCTGACTAACAACCCCTGGGTATTCAGGCCCCTCCCCCATTGCTGATTGAAATTGGAAGCAGGAGGTGCTTAGCACTTGTGCTGGGAGTACTGAGAAACCTGGCTGTGGAGGTTGCAGGCTCTCTCTGGGGATGCCATTAGGAGTGTTAATGGAAGCCTTAAAGACACTTTCCAGTGACTGGACTGTGCCATCCTGTAAGTGTGCTCTCTGGAGAGTGCACTCGTCATGGTTGTGGAAGACTCTGCTTGGCCCTGCAACAGCCTGCAATAGTTGCAACATCTAGACCAAGAGGGCACAGAGAGAGGCCAGTGACTGGAGAGGAGAGCAGCAGCTTTGGTGAGGTCTGCGGCTTCTCACCAGGTCTGTTCTTAAGCTGAGTTAACAAGAGTCAGGGTAAGTAGGGTGGTGGTGAGAAAGGAGGCAGTCTGAGAAGGCCAGTCTGTGCCTGGGTGGTGGCTTCTTTGAGGGAAGAGAGCCTCAGGAAAAACGGCTGGGGCGCGACCCTTACGGACTGCGTCTTTCTAAGGCCATGAGTCCTCAGAAGTTGACTTAGGGTTGTAACTGATTGCAGGCTAATGGTTCTTTTCCTTCCCCTGCCCTTTTCGGTGGGTTGGGAATAGAGTAGGCATTGTATGTTTAGTAAGAACTGGTGTGTGTGTGTGTGTGTGTGTGTGTGTGTGTGTGTGTGTGTGTGTGTGTGTGTGTGTGTGTATGTATGTGTGTGTGTGTGTGTGTGTTTAGGAAAGATGAAAGCTCTCGATTAGATCTTAGTTCTTAGACTGAATGTGTTTATTTGGGATTGCATGTGAGATAGAAGGAGCAAAACTTAATCCGGCTTAATGGTCTTGGTGTGATGTAACTGGATATGGTTTGGTTGGGTTTTAGTTTTTGCTTTTAAATGTGTGTGGGGTATTGCACTGCCCATGTTTGGCTCACAAGGTCACAGTGGAAAGAGGTTGGTAGAGGCCCTGCTTTGGTTTTAAAAAGCAGTCTGAATTACTGGAACTGTTGGGAAAATCTGAATAAGGTCTGTAAATCAGGTGGTCATTGCTTCATAATTTTCTGGTTTTGATGAGTGTTTTCCAGATACATACATTTATTAGAGCATTGTCTACACAGTTTAAGAAAAATATTTTAAGTATTTATATTAAATATTGTTAAATGTAGAGGAAGGAAAAGTCAGATTTTAATTTTTTGTTTGTTTGTTTTTGTTTTTTGTTTTTCGAGACAGGGTTTCTCTGTGTAGCTTTGCGCCTTTCCTGGAACTCACTCTGTAGTCCAGGCTGGCCTCGAACTCACAGAGATCCTCCTGCCTCTGCCTCCCGAGTGCTGGGATTAAAGGTGTGCGCCACCACTGCCCGGCACAACAAAGATTTTAAAAAGAAAATAGAGGGAATATTTATACAATTAACAGTCTTTCTGTAAGAACGGTTCCAAGGAAGTCAGGCATGGTGGCACATGCCTTTAATCCCAGCACTTGGGAGGCAGAGACAGGCAGATGTCTGAGTTCCGGGCCAGCCTGGTCTATGCAGTGAGATCCAGTCTAGTCAGAGCCTCTAGTAAGGCCATGTCTTAGACAGATGACTGGGCGGGAACCGGAGAGGTGACTGAGCATTTAAGAGCACTTGCAGCTCTTCACAAGGGTCCGTTTGGCTCCCAGCACCCACATCAGCTGACACACATACCCATAAAGTGAAACAATGACATTTTTTTAAAGGTTCTAATGCTATAAAAATAGAGAAAACAGAAATTTCTTCCTTGTGTACTTTTTTGGTTTTTCGAGACCCGGTTTCTCTGTGTAGCTTTGGAGCCTGTCCTGGAACTCACGCTGTAGACCTGGCTGACCTTGAACTCACAGAGATCTGCCTGCCTCTGCCTCCTGAGTGTTGGGATTAAAGGTGTGCGCCACCACCGCCCGGCTTCCTTGTGTATCTTCCATGGAGATACAGAAATTTTAAAAATTGTGACTTCCGTGAAGTTTTTAAAGCGTGTTAGTGGAAATTGCCTGCCTGCATGTATATAGCTAGAATGCAAGCCCTAGCACAAGAGTTGACTTCATTCCTGTGTGGTGGCACACTCATTTAATCCCAGCACTCCAGAGGTGGGGGAGGAGGGCAGACAGGTTTCTGTTGCAGACCAGCCTAGTCTATGTATTGGAATTCCAGCCAGGCCAGCTAGGGCTTACATAGTGGGACCATGTCTGAAAGGAATAAATAAATGGTCTTACAACCTTTTCTTTTTCTTTTCTTCTTCTTCTTCTTTTTTTTTTTTTTCTTTTTTACATCTTTGAGGTACTTTCCTGAGACAGTTAGTTCTCTAGTATCTCGAGACAGTGACGTAACTATTCTAAGGCTGGCAAAGCCCTTGCTGGCAAAGCCTTGAGTTCAGTCCCTAACACCTAGTCCATCTGTGGACAGTGAGAACTAACTCCCAGAAGTTGTCCTTTAAAAATGGTAAAAATCGTTGTCCTTTAAGAATTGTAATTACTTCTGAAATAATGGAAATCAAATGATAGAAAATAGTTTGCGGGAGAAGATGGTTCCATGCCTTTGCCTTCTTTAAAAGAGTTGGTAGGGGCCTTTTAATTTTTCAAGGCTTGTATAGTGCTTTTTTTTTTTTTTTTAAATGTGCCTGTGCTTTTAAATGTCCCGGTGCCTATAAAATCTTTTTCTTCTTTTCAGTGGGTGTGCCGAGCAGACTTCGGAACCATGAACGTATTTGATCGGAAGATCAACTTTGACGCCCTCTTAAAATTTTCCCACATGTAAGTGGTTTAACCTTGACTGTGGTCCCTTGCTGCATTTCTTGTCATACCTCGTTTCTTTCCCTAGTTGGGTAACTTTATAGATGTCAGTAAACAAATCGTTGGCTAGATTGCGGAGAAGCCTGGTTCTAGGGGCTGCTGTGTACAAGTCACCTGTTCTGGTTGGGCACTGATGCTCATGCATTTGGGGTTGGGCTCTTTAGCAGATTCTGTTAACCCATTTTCCAAACATTCTTTTTATTATAATATCTTCCCAAAGTATCTCTAACTGTTAATAATAGAACTTTCACTTACAGAGAAATGATTTGTAGCTTAGAGATGAGTCCAGACATGATGTGTTACACACACTCTTTCCTAGAACTCCCTCGACACAGCAGCACCTGAAGAAGGTCTATGCCAGCTTTGCACTCTGTATGTTTGTGGCGGCGGCAGGGGCCTATGTCCATGTGGTCACACACTTCATTCAGGTAAGAGCACTTCTCTCTGGGGGCGGCAACAGACTCCATAGGAAGAAAACAGCTTAACGGGGTAGTCATTCCTATGCCCCTCCTTGATGTCTTTATCAGTAGTTTGATATCAGAACTCAACCAGCCAGTAATTCAGGACACTGTTAAACTGTTTAAGGTTTCTGCAACTGTTCCTCTCTTAGAAACTGAATGCAGAACTCTCTTCATTGAGAATTTGGCCCTAAAGGTGTGCAGCTGATGTTGGCTGACGCACGAGACCCCGTCCTCAGACGTGAACCAGGTGCCGGCGCTCCTTGGCACGGTGCCCGTCCACCTCTTCTTCTTTGTTGCTTCGTGACTGGAATGCTTGGAACAAAACACCAGTTACATAGTTCGCTGTCAGAATAGGCAAGGTTGGGACTTGTACGGACTGGGCCATTGAATTATGTTCATGCTTGGGAGAAACTTCAGCAACTCATTGTCCTGGGAGGGAAGTGTGGGTTTGACCTGCAGAAGTAGAGGCACATTTTTATTTTTATTTAAAGAATAACCAAAAAGTTTGAAGTTTCCCTAGTAGCCAGACTTCAGAGTGCCTGTTTGTAGCGTAAATACAGAGGTATATCTGTGTTGACATTGCCACTGTAATGAGCTGTCCTTTTGTTCGTTCAGGACTCTCCTGCCAAGGGATATATGAAAAATTGCTCCAGGCACTCAAAAGGGCAAGGCTTTGATCCTTGAGTTCAAAGCAAGTTCTAGGTCTTTCTGCTTTCTGTTTGTTGTGTATTCTTGTTGTTTGTTTGAAGTAATGTAAAATGCACTCGGTTCTCAATACAGGCTGACTCTGCATTTGGGGATTCAACTACTCCAGGATCATGCTTCACTCACACGTGTTGCTTTCACAGGCCCAATGCCACCTTTCTGCTGTTTTGTGTGTGCCAGAGATTGAACCAGGCTTTCGTGCATGCTTCTTAGCACTGAGCTGCACACCAGCCTGGTTTAGACTTTAGAGCGGCTCTTATATAGTTCTGGCTGGACGTTCTGCTTGCCGCACACCAGCCTGGTTTAGACTTTAGATCGGCTCTTATATAGTTCTGGCTGGACGTTCTGCTTGCTCCTGTCCTGCCCTGTGCTTTCCTGAGTTTGCCAGAAACAACATGGAGCTAAAGTGCTGTCTTCATATAATGGTTGATTTACTTCAGGGAGAAGACATACTTAGCAGCTCTGTGGATAATAGACTACGACAAATAAGTGTCCTTAAAAAAGAGACACATTGGGGCTGGAGATATGGCTCAGAGGTTAAGAGCACCAACTGCTCTTCCAGAGGTCCTGAATTCAATTCCCAGCTACCACATGGTGGCTCACAACCATCTGTAGTGAGATCTGGTGCCCTCTTCTGTATACATAATAAATAAATAAAAAAAAGAAAGAAAGAAATACATACAGCAAGGCTGTGTGTTAATCATTTTGTGAGAATCTGACCGAAGGGTTGCAGAAACCTCTGTATATTCCCAGGACACTCGGTTACTCATTCAGCATCCACTTTATAACCGTATAACCTCTTACACATTGACCGTGATGAAACTGTGCCTTTCTTTAAGGGCAGGAACTGCAGTGCCCATGATTATCCTCAGTGGTTTCCTCCTAATACCTGTGGCTGGGTTTCCCTTTAAAAACATTATTTTTGGCTGGGCGTTGGTGGCGCACGCCTTTAATCCCAGCACTCGGGAGGCAGAGCCAGGCGGATCTCTGTGAGTTCGAGGCCAGCCTGGGCTACCAAGTGAGCGCCAGGAAAGGCGCAAAGCTACACAGAGAAACCCTGTCTCGAAAAAATAAAAAAATAAAAAAAAATTAAAAACGTTATTTTTGTTACAAAAGTAATGTTACTATAGGAAATTCAGAAATAGCTGAGTGATTTTAAACCTCCAGAAGCCAGACATCTGTGTGCATCTGTAATGCCAGCACTGCAGAGCAGAGGCTGCAGGATCCCAAGTTCAAGCCTCCCCCTAAACCTCCCCTAATCCTGTCAGCCAGGAGTGTGTGAGCCTGGGTGTGTGTGAACCTGGCTGTGCCACAGTGACGAGTTTCTTCCTTTAACCATTTGGGTCCTAGGGATTAAATAACGCAGGTCAACTGGTGTTTTTGTATTGTTCGTCTTTCCTTCTTCTTAAGTGAACATAAAGGGGTCATTGCTGCTGTCCTACAGATGCAGTGTGCTTCTCGAATTTTTCTGTATGGCTCGACCTGAGTAGTTCTGTAAAGGACCTCAGAGGCCTCATGGTCTTAGCTCTCACGTCCAGACCTCTGGTTTCTCTCCCTCCATTCTCAGAACATACTTCCTTTTCCTCTGCCGCTAGAAAAAGAAGCAAATGTTAGAAATTTCAGAGAGTGTTTGAACCTAGTAAACAGGAAACTGAATTTTTGTGTGTTGACTGGCTCTACAGGCTGGCCTGCTCTCTGCCTTGGGCTCCTTGGGCTTGATGATTTGGCTGATGGCAACACCTCATAGCCATGAAACTGAGCAGAAAAGACTGGGACTTCTCGCTGGCTTTGCTTTCCTCACAGGTATGTGAAGAGGTTGGTTGTCTACTGGGCCTGGAAGAGGGGTTAATTTTTAGTTCTTGTTTAGACTAAAACCTGTTTAACTCTGACTTATCCAAGTAACATAGATGTTTTGTCTGAACAGTTCTCTCTGTAGCGGTTCCCCAAATCCCATCACACTGCTGTGGTTTCTTTCTCTTGGTCTCCTTGATCTGTACCCCCCAGTCAGTCACACTTGGATTTGAGTGTTTGCTTTGTTTTGGCTTTGTACTGCTTCCTTGTCACATGTAGATGTTAGATTCTCATTGAGGGAAACCAGATTGGAGCTGTAGAATAAAGGACTTGAAATGCACCGGGTTCTGATAGTCTGTACGGTGTTCAGGATATTTTAGAAAGGAAGAGATTTAGGATTGAAGACTAGGCTCAAGGAACACTAGTTGTTGGAGGTGTGGGGGGGTTATCAGGGAGGAAATAGCCAGAGTAGGAGACATGCTGGGCTGCAGCAGGTTGCTCTCCTGTGGTCATGTGATCCCCTGGGAAACTGGTCTGGCCGCTCTTCACTGCAGAGGTGTTGATCCTGCCGGACTGCGAGGTCACTGGCTGCCAGGCTGTTTCCACCCTCTTACCCGAGTCCTGATCTGGCCCACATTACAGTCTCAAGGATACATGGCATTTGACATTTCTGCTTGTTTGTTGTTTCTAATTTCTAGTCTTCCCGAGAACATCCATGGCTTTGAGCTAACGGGAGACATACATCTATGAATTAACTCAGTTATCTATTCTCTTAAAATGAGGAAAGGGTAGAGTAAAAGAATTGCTTTGGTTCATATGTTAGGGGTGTGTGTGGGGGGGGGGTTGTTTGTTTGTTTGTTTTTGTTTTTGTTTTTTTAATGAGAATGAATGCCTGTGATCAGAATCGATGGTGATTTTGTGTTCTGGGGTTTGTTTTCTAGGAGTTGGCCTGGGCCCTGCTTTGGAGTTGTGCATTGCTATCAACCCCAGGTAATGGTTGGATGTGTTCTGTACCTTTGTGAATGTACCTTGTAAACACAGTTGCAGCTCTCAACTCAGGCCTCTTCTTTCCCAGCATCCTCCCCACCGCCTTCATGGGCACGGCCATGATCTTCACCTGCTTCAGCTTGAGTGCGCTCTACGCCAGGCGCCGGAGCTACCTCTTCTTGGGAGGTATGGACCCGAAAACAAGCTCTGGGCTCTGCTCTGGTAGGATTGTCAGTGGCCCCCTTTTCTACCTCAAGTCTCTCGTGACTCGGGTTAGCATTAAAAGCCTTCCTTTGGGGAGACGGTTAGAAACGGCCTAGATGAGATTGTCCCTGCCCTGCTTTGGCCTGTCTCGTGACGACTTTTGCCTTGTCTTACTAGGCGTCTTGATGTCAGCCATGAGCCTCATGTTCTTGTCCTCGCTGGGGAACCTTTTCTTTGGATCCATTTGGCTATTCCAGGTGAGATCTTATATAGAATTTCCAGCAGCCATTTGTCCCATACATTTTTCTCACCTAATCCTAAGTCAAAGAGGTGACTCCTTGGGCTGGAGAGATGGCTCAGAGGTTAAGAGCACTTGCTGCTCTTCCAGAGGTCCTGGGTTCAATTCCCAGCAGCCACATGGTGGTTCACAACCATCTGTAATGAGATCTGGCGCCCTCTTCTGGTATGCGCAGGCATACATGGAAGCAGAACACTGTCTACATAATGAATCTTTGGAAAAAGAAAAAGGTAGCCGGGCGGTGGTGGCGCACGCCTTTAATCGCAGCACTCGGGAGGCAGAGGCAGGCGGATCTTTGTGAGTTCAAGGCCAGCCTGGTCTACAGAGCGAGATCCAGGAAAGGCGTAAAGCTACACAGAGAAACCCTGTCTCGAAAAACCAAAAAAAAAAAAAAAGAAAAAGAAAAAGAAAAAGGTGACTTCTCTAGAGCCCTCCCTTTCTTGGGGCAGTGCCCGACAGACCTTCAGAGACATTTCCTTCTGCCATGTTGGGCGCAGCTCAGAGACTGTTTCCCTCAGTCCAGATTAGTGACCTGAGGGGGTGAAAACAGAATTGTGTCTTGAGAAGGGATACGGACTTGGCTGTCTTGTGGGTTAGCATGTGATGTGGTTCCCCACTACTACATCTACCACATGTAACTCTCTCTCTCTCTTTTGTTAGGCAAACCTGTATATGGGGCTGCTGGTCATGTGCGGCTTCGTCCTTTTTGATACTCAGCTCATTATTGAGAAGGCTGAAAATGGAGATAAGGATTACATCTGGTAAGTGTGAGAATCGGTCTGCACTGAGTAAAGCTTGACACAAACTTCATTCCATAGCTGTACGCACATGTGAAATTGGTTTTTTGTTTTTGTTTTTTTTTTAAGAGGCAAGGTCTCATGTAGTCCAGGCTGGCCTTGAACTCACAGTGTAACTGAGGATGACCTTGAACTTCTGATCCTCTACTTCCTGAGTGCTGGGGTTACAGGCAGGCATGCACCAGTGATTTATGCTGGGGATTGGATACAGGGCTTCGCCGGTGCTGGGCAAGCAGTCCAGACAAGCTGTGGTACTGGAGCCGGGTTAGGGCCCCGCACGGCATCCGGGAGTAAAGGCTTTCTCCCTTGTTTTCAGTGGGAACGATGCGAGGGCGCATAATTTAAGGAGAACGGTCCTTTGGGGCTCATCACTGGTCATTATTGGTTCTTCGTAGTTCTGGTTCACACTTGGTCTCTGTTCAGTACAAAGCCTGGTTTCAGGATGCCTCGTGGATTTGTTGAGTTGAAAAGGATAGCAGACTGTTTCCTGGGGGACGGGGACGGGGGTTGGAGTGTTGGAGGGAGTGACTCCCAGATGGGCATTCTGCCTGGCACTCTGGGGGCTTCCTGGTGAAGGTGTGGGAAGTGCTGTGAGTGAGCTAACTCTTGTCTTTCAGGCACTGCGTGGACCTCTTCTTAGACTTTGTCACACTGTTCAGGAAGCTCATGCTGGTCCTGGCTTTAAATGAGAAGGTTAGTGCGCTGTGCACACCTGTGTGTGTGTGAGGTGGGGACAGTTGGTATTCACCATGGGGGGCAATAGTAGGTGAACCCAGTCTTCACTAACAAAGAAAAAAGACCAAGTAAAAACAGTTTCTTTAAATCTTAACTAATCCCAGGGATGAGTTTCAAATGGCAGACAACTTGGGTGCCTGTGAAAGCAGTGTACCTTACGAAGAATTTTTTTTCTTCTTTGGTTTTTCAAGACAGGGTTTCTCGCCGGGCGGTGGTGGCGCACGCCTTTAATCCCAGCACTCTGGGAGACAGAGCCAGACAGATCTCTGTGAGTTCGAGGCCAGCCTGGGCTACCAAGTGATTTCCAGGAAAGGCGCAAAGCTACAGAGAGAAACCCTGTCTCGGAAAACAAAACAAAACAAGACAGGGTTTCTCTGTGTAGCTTTGGACCTGTCCTGGAATTTGCTCTGTAGCCCAGGCTGGCCTCAAACTCAGAGATCTGCCTGGCTCTGCCTCTGGAGTGCTGGATTAAAGGCGTGTGCCACCACCGCCCGGCCCTTAAGAAGAATTTAAGGTTACAAAGATAGTTAAGACTCAGAAAAAAAGTGTAGAAAACATTGTGTAATGACAGCCGTCCTTTGTCAGAAGTAGATCAGTTTATCCACTTGTTAATCAATTGTGTTTAAGTTTCTTCTGGGTATGTATGAGTGACTGCGTGTACCCATGTATGCTGCATGCATTGGATTCCCTGGAACTGGAGTTAGAGACAGTTAGGACCTCAACAGACAATTCTGAGCCACTGTGTGGGTGCTGGCAATCAAACCCGGGTCCTGCGCAAGGGCAGCCAGTGCTCGTGACTGCTGGGCCGGCTCTCTAGTCCCATCCCTTTGTTAATCTTCATTTTTCCCCTGACTCGGGAGTACGAGGTAGTGAGTGCGGTCGGCTGAAGGCAGGGGCAGGTGGGGCGGGGTCTGTGGGGCTGGCCGAGGCTGGACCGGACCCGTGGAGATAGCGCTGTTCTCAGCTGCTGAGCTCTCTTCTTTCCTGTCTGGGCTCGCACCTGAGGTTGGGAGACTGAGTTCCTGCAAGCGTTTCTCACCCTCTCTGTCCAGATCCCTCACGGCCCTTGCCAGCACTCGTTTGGATTTGCCTGTCGGGGAAAAAACACTTAGGTGGATTTTCTTCTTCATTTGTAGGACAAGAAGAAAGAAAAGAAGTGACTTGGCCGTCATTGGCCTCCCCAGCTTGACTCCTCCCGCCCCTCATTCCTCTGCACACATTACAGGTGTCGTGTTCTATGACAATGAAAAGCATCAGAAAAGCTTTTGTACTTTGTGGTTTTCTCTATTTTGAATCTTTTGATCAAAAAACTGATTAGTGGATATAGTTTGGAGTTTGGCTTCATACTCCTGAGGTTCTCCCACGCTCCCTCTTCTGTCAGCCCATCCTTGCTTTGCTCAGGCAGCCAATCCACCGATGAGGAGTGAGGAGCACATGTCCGTCTTCCTTCCACGCCTCCGCAGATGGACCCTCTGGACTGTTGCTGGAGCCTCTTAGGGCCTTGTGTTTGGTTTTCACAGTCCAGTGAGACTGGGCAGTGTGCTTGCCCTGGGAAGGAGCTCACCTGTCCTGAGTTGTCAGCCTGCCAGAGAGCAACTCTGGTGGGTGCTCTGCTTCCTCCGCTGCCTGAATTGGTTTGGCAAATGCCTCTCTACCTTGCCATGATGGAATGTGGAATTGTGGGTGTTCCCTTTCCCACCTCTGAGGGGCCCTCGGGCTCACCTGCTTTCCATCTGTGGGGTGGGCAGGCCTGTGTACAAAGGGCAAAACAGCTGTTGCCGGGCATCGTCAAGTGCTCTGTATGCATGGCAAGGTAGAGATGGCCGCTCTCAAGTTTCCCTATTGTATTTCGTTGTTGGTTTTTTAAAATGATCACCTTTGTTACTGATTGGCCTCCACTAGGTGGCTATGGTTAAGTCTTGGGGGAAGGATAGGAAAGGGGAATGGTTGAGCCTCAAGGCTGATTGTACTGAATCCTGCCAGAAAAGCCTCTGTAAGGACTGCAGCAGGGGACAAATCTCCACCAGCCGGGCACTGCCTTGCGGGGGGTCTTGACTGTGATAACTTGGAGGTGGCACTCCACAGCTCTTCAGTGCATTTTTGTCTGTCTGCCTGGACCCTAGTGGAGCCTCAGGCCAGAGATCTGAGGCAGGAGGTTCACTTACAGATGCACTTTAGTTTGGTTTGTTCACCTGTTTCTAGAAATTTGTGGTCTGGGCAGAAGCCAGGTGGCCAGACTGGGGCCTAGTCTGCACAGAGTAGCACCGGGAGTTGTCATGGCCCTGGCTGTTTGTGGTTTCAGTTCAAAGGAACCAAGCCACTGAGAGCCTGTTAGCAGTGGGATGACCTTCGTCCTTCCCTGCTCACAGCCAGGGCAGTTGAACACAGTGGCTCCTGTCTACTGTCCGGGACACTGCCTCTGCAGTGGTGTGCCCCAGACGGGCTCAGGGCCACAGGAACTGCCCTGTTGGCCTGCTGTCTCCACCCTGGCTTGGACTTGACTTAAGGGACATCAGCAACTCTGCAGGAAAAGGATTGTTTGCAAGGCCTAAGGATCTGACTTAGCTCCACCTCTTGAAGCCAGCCCCAACTCTTGTGCTTGTTTGCTTGGGATAAAGGAGTTTTTCTTTAGAAACAGTGCCAAGAATGATAAGATATAAAACTAATTTTAAAGAAAACGCCTAACGGGTTTTTAATACAGGGGTCGTTGCCGTTTTTACTTCCTAGTTCTTCAGTTTCCAGCTCAGGCTGCGTTCTCTAACTCATACTGTGAAGACAAAGGTGTTTTGATTAAAAAATATATCTACATAGTCTTAATTTGTAAAAAATAAAGAAAATTCCTTAACCTTTCCTGATGTCTAAGTGTGTTGGATCTAAAGGCAAGCTGGGTGGGGGTTGGGGTATGGTTTGGAATATTGCTGGTAGGAGCTGGGAGTTAACTAGACTCACTGTGTGTGTTCTCAGAAGCAGAAGCAAGGAGCACACTTAGGCCTCCCGCCCTGGAACCCCATCATGCCACAGCCTGCAGCCCTCCCCTCAGCCTTCGATGGTGGTAGTGGCTAGTAGAGTTAGTTAGGATCTGCATTGGCTTCCAAATTGGGGAATGCAGATCACTCGCCCTGCAAGTACTTGAGTTGACTCTGTGGCCAGGCCCTATTCCAGCTGCACCGGTGAATAAAATCCTTGTAAGTGCGTGTGTAAGGTGAGCTCGGTCTGCTCTCGCCCTGTTTACCTGAACTCTTCGGTTCAGCTAGACTATAGGATCTTGTTGCTCTTAGCCATCCAGGTTGCTTCTGGTGATCTGTTTGGACCCCGTAAACCACCACCATCTGTATTAGATTCTTTCCTGTGCTGTGATAAAACACCATGGCCAGGGCAACATGGAGAAGGAAGGGCTGATTCGAGCTTACAGTTAGTGGAAATGTAAGAATCTTAACGGGCAAAGCCTGCTTCCAGTGACAACAAGACCACACTTCCCAACAGTTCTACCAACAGAGGACCAAGTGTTCAGTGGTTCTTACAGGGACATCAAACCACCATACCCTGTCCCAGCTGAACGCAGACATGTTCTCACCTTGAGAAAATTCCTCTTGAACCTCCACTGAAAAAAGGCTCATCCTAAGGGCTTTAAAACCTAGTTTATCCTTGTATGGAAGGGAGGCACAAACACGGTTTTTTACTTCAAAATAGCCCCTGGAACTGAATACAGGATGTTGAAGCTGCTGGCTGTGGGTTTGGGGGTTGAACTAGAGTCCTCTGAGAACAGTATGTACTCTTAGCTGCAGGGTCCTCTCCAGCTCAGCACACACCATATTTGACTCTTAACATCAGGCACCATGCAAAGTGAGGTGTAAGTGCACCTGTAAGGTGGTCCTCAGGATTTTTAGTTTATTGTTGGGGGTGGGTTTGGCCCATGTTTGGAGGTCAGGGGACAACTGTGGAGTGGGTTCTCCCCCTTGTATGGGTTCCGGGGTTTGGCCCTGGGTCTCCACCACCCGTTCATCTCAACCCTGTTGTCTTACTAGCCAGAGAAGGTGATGCATTAACTACATGGGATCAGTTAACTTCAAGGTAGCAGTAAATTGCCCAGAAAAACAAAACAAGGAGCAATTGATGCCAGAGTCCTAATCTCTTCCTGTGTGCTGAGGAGAGTTCCGGGGCATTGCCATCCTTCCGTCCTTTGGGTGAGGGAAAGTGCATCAATTTCAGCAAAATCTCACCATCCCAAATCTTGGCAACCAGTATGAACTGCAGGAGCGAACCTCGTTTCATCCTCCCTCCGCAACACTAATCCAAGGACCAGAGTGAGGAAGACACGGGCTGCAGCAGTGGATGCTTCTGCACTGGACGAGGAGCCTCCCTGTGGTGGTCTGAATGTAATTGGCCCCCATAATCAGAGAGTGGCACTATTAGGAGGTGTGGCCTTGTTGAAGGAAGTGTGTCACTGTGGAGGCGGGCTTTGAGGTTTCCTATGCTCAGGATACCACCCAGTGTCTCAGACCACTTCCTGTTGCCTGCAAGATGTAGGAGACTGCTCCTCCATGTCCCACCATGATGATAATGGACTGAACCTCTGAACTGTAAGCTAGCCACCCCAATTAAATGTTTTCCTTTGTAAGAGCTGCCGTAGTCAGGGCTGGAAAGATGGCTCAGAGGTTAAGAACACTGGCTGCTCTTCCAGAGGTGCTGAGTTCTATTCCCAGCACCCACATCATGGCTTACAACCATCTGTAATGGTGCCCTCTTCTGGCCTGCAGGGATACATGCAGGACACTGTATACATAAGTAATTTTTTTTTTTTTTTTTTTTTTTTTTGTCAGAGCTGAGGACCAAACCTAGGGCCTTGCACTTGCTAGTCAAGCACTATACCACTGAGCTAAATCCCCAACCCCAAGTAAATCTTAAAAAAAAAAAAAAAAAAAGTTGCCATGGTCATGGTGTCTCTTCATAGCAATAGAAACCCTAACTAAGACACTCCCTAATAACGTTTGTATTAGAGGTGTCTTTTTCTCCCAGTGTGGACAGTCATTGTCCGCTAGCACACGAGAGCTACCTGTAAATACCTCCTGTTGAGGCTCAGAGGATCAACACTTGCAGTACAAGTTGGCTGAGTTCAGGTCCCCGGAACTCTTGTAAAAGTAGGGTTGGCATGGACAGCCTTGGGAGGCAGAGATGGAGTCGCCAGGACAAGAAGTTGCCTGACTGGAAGGTCAAGCTGTGGATTTGCTTCATGAAGCGAAGAGCAATTGAGGAAGACACGTGACTTCAGGCCTACATGTACACACAAAACATTTGCATGTTTGAACAGGTGACCACTGTGGGCTTGCGACAATGAGCGACAGTCCTACGATGCTCTTTGGAGATGATACAAGCTAAGGCTAAATCCTGAAGGCTGAGTCAAGTGAGGTGCTGTGAAGGGAGATTGGGGAAGGTTGGAGGGATGGAAGCTTCAGGCTAAGGAGACGAGAGGAAGCAGGCACAGGACACACACAGCTCAGTGTGGGGAGCACAGGCTTTGTGGGTTAAGGAGAATAGCTCCGCATGGGAATTAGGCAGTTACCAAGGACTCCAGTAGGAGGCAGTAAGGAGTTGACTGCCCCGAGGGCAACAGAGAACACTGGAAAACCCAAAAGCTTGATTTTACACCCTGCCGACCAGAGATTAGCAGGCAAAAGGCCTTTTCCAGACTGTTCCTGTTTCCAGCTGGAATCAACCAGATTGCCTGTTGGTGCTGAGAGGTCTATATCAAGAAGTGAGCCTGGGATGCTCCGTCCAAAGCAAGCTTAGCCAACCCCACCACCTGGTCTAGGGTTAGGGGCCAGCCTAGGCTACATAGTGAACTCTGTGATGACTAGCACCAGACTCCAAGGCAAACCCAAGGAAAGTGCTGCCAGCTCAACACGGGACAATATAAGCATCAGTAAGAATTACAACGGAAACAACTAAAAAATTCTTTTGTTTTTTTTATTTATTCATCTTTTTAAAAAGTTTTTTCCCCCTATTATGTGCATTGGTGTTTTGCCTGCATGTAGGTCTGTGTGAGGGTGTTGGGTCCCCTGGAACTGGAGTTACAGACAGTTGTGAGCTAGCACATGGGTGCTGAAAATTGAACCCAGGTCCTCTGGAAGGGCAGTCAGTACTCTTAACCGCTGAGCCATCTCTCCAGCCCCTCATTTTGGTTTTTTGAGACAGAGTTTTGCTATGTAGCCCGGGCTGACCTTGACCTAATTATCTCCCTGCATCAGCCTCACAAGTGCTGGAAATGATGACATCATGCCGGTTTTTCCTTTTAATTTTTGCTTAGCTTTAGTTTATGTGTATGAATGTTTTGCATGTGTGCGTGAGTGAGTGCGTGCGTGCGTGCGTGCGTGCGTGCGTGCGTGCGTGCGTGCGTGCGTGTGTGTGTGTGTGTGTGTGTGTGTGTGTGTAACTTTTAATTGTTATTTTTTGTGTGTGTTTGAGTATGTCTGTCAATTTAAAAATAATTTTAGGGTTTGGGGTGTAGCTCAGTTGATCAACACTAGCCATGGCACATGTGTGGAAGTGAGAGGACCAGCTTTCACATCTCTACCATATGCTTCACTGCGGTCTTGGTAGTCATCAGGCTCTGGACCAGGTTAAGCCACCAGCTAAGCCATTTCACAGACCCATTTCACTGTATTCTTAAACTATCTTATCAGTCATCTTTGGAGGCACCTAGCAACTAGCCACTCTAAATATTTGGAAAGGGGAACAGCATTTTAGCCTTCCTTTTCTATCCTAACTTTATTTCCAGGAACATGAGCAAGCATTTCCATGCAGAAATATTCCAATAAGAGATGAAGGAATTACAGTGTTAATGTATCCCTAATTTGAAAACCTGTGATGTATGAAGGCAGATGATGGTGGCCTTCACCAGGGTCATGTTAACAGAGGCAATGTGACATTATTACTCCAGGCAGAAGTAGACCACACTACCAATAAGGTTTTTTTTTTTTT
>CABHPH010041657.1:0-11502 GCA_902168325.1 Peromyscus nudipes | reverse complement strand
GAGCAAGAGTTGTTGGGACCAGGGATGGATGGAATACAGGGACGAGTGGCCAAACGAATGGAAACACATGAACTGTGAACCAATGGCTGAGGGGCCCCAACTGGATCAGGCCCTCTGAATGGGTGAGACAGTTGATTGGCTTGATCTGTTTAGGAGGCATCCAGGCAGTTGGACCAGGTCCTGTGCTCAGTGCATGAATTGGCTGTTTGAAACCTGGGGCTTAGCAGAGACGCTTGGCTCAGCCTGGGAGGAGGGAACTAGACCTGCCTGGACTGAGTCCACCAGGTTGATCTCAATCCTCGGGGGAGTCTTTGCCCTGGAGGAGATGGAAATGGGGGGTGGGCTGGGGGAGGGGGGCGGGGCGGGAGGGGGGAGAACGGGGGAATCTATGGCTGATATGTAAAGTTGAATTATATTGTAAAATAAAATAAAATAAATTAAAAAAAAATGAAAAAAAACTGATTTGTAGAAGCAGATAGAATGCTGTGGTTACCAAGTGCTGGAGTTGCCAGTTTGCACTGGGGAGATGTTGGTGAAGAGCACATAATTTCAGTCAGACAGTAAGGGTAAGTTCATGTGCAACATGGTGACTGTCATTAACAATAGCAACATGCTATACAGTGTACTGGAAAACGACAAAGAGATTTTAAATATTCTTGCCATAAAATAATTATGGGAAGAAATGGAGATTTAACTAGCTTCATATAGCCATTCCAATGTTTACATGATATAAAACACCATGTTTTACATAAATATATGTAACTTTGTCAATTATAAAAAAATCCTAAGAACAAAACTCAAAACAAGCAAATACAAACCAAACAGAAAAAACAGTGGCATATTTTAAAGTCTTATGTGGTTATTCATTATCTCTTCTTTGGCTAACTCCGGACTCAACTTCCCTTTCCAGTTTCCATCACCTGGCTAATCTTTGATCTTGTCATTTATTTCCCTGGAACTTTTAAGCTTTACATTCTACAGAATTAAGTTGCAACATCGGAGACAACATGTCCTGGCTTCCACTGTTCCTGCTTCTCTCATTTTCTCTAATCAGATTAAAGCCACACCACACTGGCTGCATCTGCCACTAGTTTCTCACTGCTCTTTACAACTGTGATGCTTTTTTCCTGTCTGTACATGTCCAGTTTTACTCATCCTGAGGGGCTAGGTCCATTTGCTAGAAACTATCTCTTTCTTGCTCAATTCCCCATCATTCTGATACTCTCCAGAACCTCCTACTCTGTGATTTATTTAATGCTCTTATATTTTTCCTAGTAGGTGCTAAGACCTTGGACAGCAAGAACAATACTGTTTTCACTTTTGTAGTCTATGGCATCTACAATGTAGAAACTTCCACATAGCAGGTGTTTAATAAAGCAGTCTGAATGAGGCCTCAGTTCCATCAGTCACTCCTTTCAGATCTGCACTGCTGATTCTGAATGAGTGGGATTAGATGCAGTCTCACAATCCATCTATGTTGTCTTGCAGTGAGGGACTCCAGAAGTCAATTCTTGGCCACGGTTCTAACCTGACACAACTGATTAAATGTGGAATTAATCCTTGAGGAAATACTGTGATGTCCCCCACTCTTTACAGACCCCAGGAAATGCTGTAAACCCACTGCTTTTTTAAAGTGGTATTTGGAAGGTGCACTTGAAAGAACTCTGATACAATCTCACTCTCTCGTTTACACCCAGGAAATGTTGGCCAGCAGTACAAACGACTTCTGAGAGATCAGTCAGAGGCAGAAGTGGGATCCAGACTCTGGTCTTCTGAGTCCTTGTCTAGTGAGCTCTTCACTTACCCTATTTTCTACGTAGTTTCCCATTGGTGCTGGAAGAATAACTCAGTGAGGGTCCCGGTCAGTTATCTGTAATACTTCCTCTCATCAATGGTTGCACACGAGAAGAGCTTTCAAAAGCCATTCATAAACTGGCCTGTGAGAAAGTCTAAGGGGCTCCAGTTCTCATCTTCTTTTCTCGTTCTCTCTTCTCTTTGAGGAAATTAGTTACATGGCGATTTAGAAAAGACAGACTGATTGATGCTATGCTACAGTCCAACAACAGCTCCTGCTATTAATTGCTTTCTAATGGTAATTATGATCAGCTGTGTACAAGATATTTTCTTTTCTAATTGGCTATTACTGGTGAAGAGCAGTCTGTTATACAACAGAGGACTGTGCTAAATAAATAACCACAATTACAATTCTCAGGTCCTTACTGGGGGAAAAAATCAAGTATCTCTATGTATTTAGATAAAAGCATTAATTAGGGATGAGATGGGAAAGGGAAGGGCCATCTTTCTACTAAGAAATAAGGACAGTGTTGGAGAAATCCAGACGTGAAACAATTCTTCCTTTTACAAATAAAGACACTTACAAACTTTAGTAAGTTCCCAAGTCAATACACACCATGGTTTAAGTGTGTCCACTTTTTTTCAGGAGTAACAAGGAAACATAAAGGACCATGAGTTCTGCTGAGGAAGGCAGAGCCTGACTGCACAGAACAGAGACTCTGTGGACAAGGCCCAAGAGTTCTCTTCATTTTTGTCCGTACAGCAAGAAGCAAGAATCTGTCTCCAGTCATCACCTGCACTGGCTGGGTTTGTGCATCAACTTGACACAAGCTAGAGTCACCAGAGAGGAAGAAGCCTCAGCTGAGGAAATGCCTCCATGAGACCTAGCTGTAAGGCATTTTCACAATTAGTGACAACAGCGGGGACCATCCCTGGGCTGGTAGTCCTGGATCCTATCAGAAAGCGGGCTGAGCAAGCTAGTAAGCAGCACCTCTCCATGGCTTCCGCCTCAGCTCCTGCCTCCAGGATCCTGCCCTGTTTGAGTTCCTGTCCTGACTTCCTTTGGTGATGAACAGCAACGTGGAAGTGTTAGCTGAATAAACCCTTTCCTCCCCAACTTGCTTTTTGTTCACAATGTTTCATCCCAGCAATAAAAACCCTAAATAAGACACCACTCACAGCATGATACTCTCCCTGAGACTAAAGGCAAAAGAAATTATGTGATAGTCCCTGGACTTACGGGCTTTTTTTTTAATTTATTTTTTAATTTTTTAATTTTTTTTTTCTTTTACAACCAGGGCCTTGTCTTAATAGAACTTTGCAGAACTGCCGTTTTCATATAGTCTGTAGTTGCTTTGATGCTATGTCCCGGAGCAGGCTGTGTAAGTGGCAGAGTGCTTGCCTAATATGCAGGATTCTCTGGGCTCAGGTATCACACTGCAACACAAACAGACGGGTAGCCCCCAGTGCTGGGGAGGCAGTGTCCAAATGCCAGGCTGACAGGTCCACACCAGGCTCCAGGCTAGCCCGGCTACACAGTGAGACTCTGTCTCAAAACAAAAACACCTAATAAAGTAAAGGTACAGTCGGAGTTTTGTAGCAGCAACAGCAGATGCGACCAGATGGGGGACTCTTTGATCTCAGTGACTACAGAAAGAAAACAGGAGAGCAAACCTTTGAGGAAAGCTTCAAGAGGCTTTCCACAAGAGGTATATGGGAGGGAAGCCCCAAATCAGAGGAAGGAGTGGGCCTTCCCCCCTCTTCCTGGAGTGATTCATTCTGGTCATTTTCTACCAGTCAAGAGGATGGCATTTTCAAAGAAATCTTGTCCTGTGTCTTAAAAGTCACCCCCCCCCAACTCTTTTTTGTTGTACAGGATCTGAATTATAAATGTGACACCCCATTCCTCTGCTGGCCACACTTCATTTGTAACAATGGAAAGGAGGTCCCTTGATTTGCTCGAGGTCACCCAGTTTTAACTGTCCAGTCTGTCCAGTTCCCAGGTGTGTGCCCACTATTGCCTTTTCGGCCGGCACTTAGCTTGTATTTCTGTTCTCTCAAGGGTTTCAGAGGACTTTCACACATACCACTCCAGTGCTTAACAACACTAGCAGTACCACTTTTTTCTGATGAAATTAAGGTTCCGAGGATAAAAAGGTTTTCTTGCCGGGCGGTGGTGGCACACGCCTTTAATCCCAGCACTCGGGAGGCAGAGCCAGGAGGATCTCTGTGAGTTCAAGGCCAGCCTGGGCTACCAAGTGAGTTCCAGGAAAGGTGCAAAGCTACACAGGGAAACCCTGTCTCGAAAAACCAAAAAAAAAAAAAAAATATATAAAAAAGTTTTCTTAAGTTTATTCTGTTACAAAGTAGAATAGTCAACATTAGAATCCAGTTTTGACTATTATTCCATACATTTCCTTCCATGTATTTTATTTATTCAATATATTTATTATTTAAGATATGGAGAAAGCCTAACTATATGCCATATGGTCTCAAAGTATTCTACTTGTCATTTGATGATTCCCACACTAAAGAAAGAAAAGATTAAGTCCTGTTTAGCTTCAAAAAACATTTTGGGGTTCCTATGGCTAAAGATAGAATCTAACCTCAGGTGGACGCTTTGCAAACAAACGGCACTAGTCACAGAAAGATGGGATCAGCTGGGAAGAAAAGCAGAAGATGGATCACCGACATCATCATCACGGCTGAAAAATGCCACCCTGCTCCCGTTGGAGTAGAGGTCAGCAGAGCACACTTGTTTCAGCACAAGGTGACAAGCCTACAAGGAACTGTGAGTGACATGCCAGTTCTGTAGTCTGATGTGTTCAGTAGATAAACCGCAGCAGTACTGGTTAGTGTTATGTCAACCTGACACAAGCTAGAGCCACTTGGGACGAGGAACCTCAGTTGAGAAAATGCCTCCTTAAAACGTGACCTGTAGGCAAATCTGTGGCGCATTTTCTTAATTAGTGATGGATTTGGGAGAGCACAGACCATTGTGGGTGGTGTCACTCCTGGGCTGGCGGTCCTAGGTGCTATAAGAAAACAAGTTGAGCAAGCCATGAGGGGCAAGACAGTAAGCTGTACTCCTCCACGGCCTCTGCATCAGTTCTTGCCTCAAATTCCCTGGATGATGGGCTACAAGATGAAATGAACCTTCCCAAATAAATTTTGGTCACGGTGTCTGTTTATCACAGCAGTGGAAATGCTGAGACAACACTGAACCTAATTCTGGGACATCAGTCAGGAACAGGTAATAAAAACTTTTATGAGCTGGCGGTGGGGGTGCAAGCTTTAAATCCCAGCACCCAGGAGAAAGGTGGATCTCTGTGAGTTCGAGGACAGCCAGGGCTACACAGAGAAACCCAGTCTCAAAAAAAAAAAAGCCTTTATGTATCCAGCTGTTGGAGATGACAGCTAATGTCCAACGTCTAGTTCTATATACCCTAATCTGCATTTAGACGCACAATTTCTGTTATGTGACTCTGATAAACATCTTGTTTTCAAAATGGAGACCTGAATGTGTGTTGGGAAGAACATTACTGTTTTATGTGAATGACAGAACTACATTAGTACAAAGAGAGTTGCATACAAATTCACTATGATACTGCAAAAGTGTCCACCAGAATCAAGACTGCATCATACCCATATTCTTACACTGAAACCACAGGTATTGCAGCAGGACAGTTATACTGCTCTTGCTGCAGAAGGAGGGTCACAGTTTGGTTGGCCTGAAGCCAGTAAGTATCCAGGATTCCAACCTAAGTTGGTCTGATCTTACCTTCTTCACTGTACCATACTACCCAGCTCTAGAAACACTCGCTTAGAATGTATCTTATCTGTGTTTTAGAATGTCAGCTTCAGACTTCAGCTAATAGAATCTAGTTACCATGTCAAACTGTTATACCTGTGCATTGGATAAAAGCACTCTTTCAGGTAGCGTGTGACCTTGCACACACCACTTTTAAAGTCATTTTCCTCATTTATAAATAAAAGGGACGAAACAAGATGAATTCTGTAAGTGGTTTGAAACAGTAAGTACATGAGATAGCACTCCCCAAACGTAAGCCATCATCTCTACCACCATTACTATAATAGTCCCTTTTATAATGGCTCCTCTCTGAAGCCAGAAGTTGGGTCTCCTGTATTATAGGAAAATAAAGATGCTCAGAGAAAGTCCTTGTACCAAACAAGATATACAAAGACCATATTTCTATTAATTCTTTTTTCCCATGACACCCTCAGGCCCATCCCTTGCAAAGTCATCCCAGCTGACAGAAGAGCGCTGGAGGATGTGTGGCATGGGAAGGTGGTACTGTGTAGGGTGAAACAGTATAGACAATTATGTAAAGGGCTTTCAGAGTACATAGTTGCAATGTGAGCACACAGCTCTCTGACAGATACTGTGACAGCCCCCACATTCCAGAAGGGTATTGCAGGCATAAGCAGTTATCATGGGCGCATTCCCAAGCTTCCCCAGGGTTACACCATAGCTTAGATCGCCTCTTACCTAGATCCAGTATCAGGGGCCAGGCAGTTTTATTGTTCAGTTAGGTATATCTCCACAATAAGAGCAACTGATATTTACCGAAGTCTAACTTTATAGCACAAATATGTACAGGTCTTTCATAAATATGTAACTCAAAGGAATTTTGCAGGGCTGGTATTTGTGTATGTTTTCACTAATGTGGAGCATACAGCAAACCTCTATGTTAAACAGCTATTAGATGCCAGAATTAAAACTGAAATAGAGCTTTTCTCAAATAGAGTCTAAGCCGCTTTCCATAGCCATATGAGAGACTAGAGAGAATGAATGCTAGGAACTTAGAGGAGAGCCTGTAGGAAACTGGCTACCAGCCATATAGATGATGGGAGGCACAAGTCAAGGTTCACGTGGCAGGTCATTCATTCATTTACAGAATCCAGATTTAAAGACCAGACCTAAAGCATTCTCTAAAAAATTAATCATTATCTAAACAATATTAGAAGATCATTTTTTAAAAGGGCAGAAAAACAACATCAAATGCAAACCATGATTAGTTCTGTCAAAATACCTTCTGATAATACTTTGCACTGCTAGTTGGTATGTATACCTTTCACAAACATAAATCATTTCCTTGCTTTTTTAAAATCCCATTTCAATTCTTCCACTTGAAGTGGCAGCAATGCTAAACACTTTTAGTAAGTTTCACAAATATTCTAAGCATTTCAACTGTTACCCCTTAAAGCATGGGACTCTGACAGTCGATGGATATAAAGTAAGGCTTGGCTTTAGTAGGTGAAGATGCCAACAAGTAACTGTAGTCTGAAAAGAGAAGGAGATAGTGAAGAGATGGGCATGGAAAAGAGCTGATGATGACGCTGAAAAGACAGTAAATTGTACCTCGAGAAGTGGGACCTACTTACACATGCAGCAGAGTTACAATGGTTTCCAGTGGAGACCTCTAAAATAGATTTGTTTTCAAAGGTAGGCTAAAAGGGGTAATATTAAGTGTCAGAGAGGGCAAGAGGAAGGTTTTCCAGTGGGGGAGGTTGGAATACTGTTCAGGTCAAACATTTATTAAATATCAACACTGTGCCAGATCAGACAGACAAAAGCAAGTCCAACAAGGACTTGGTTTTCTGTATGGAGCTCAGACTTAGAGGTGCAAGATACAAATAAGTAATCAGTAGTGATGGTGAGGGCTGGAAATAGAATCAGAACAGTGGATACAGAAATGAACAGAAGGGCAGATTCCACTGACATCCCAGGAACAGAGAAGTAGGACTTGGTAAGTGATCAAATTCAGGGCCTCTGGGCAAGATGGGACTCAAAGATGCTGTCCAGGTTTCTAGCTTATACTTGAGGCTATTTACCAGATTATGAAACACAAGAGCAAGGAGGTCACTTGCTACCCTCCCCCACTTCTTCTACAGACACTATAATGTCATAGATCCAGACACTACCATCATCATCTACTATGTATTCATTTGGAGAAAACAATCAAGGTGATTGCCAGAATCTTACAATACAGGTAAACATTGTCAGAAGAAATCACCCCAGTCACAAAATCATCCTAAAAGTGTCAATTGTTAAACTAAACATAGATCATGATCTAATGGATTTCTTTATTAAAAACCAGTTCAGAACAAACAGCCTCATACAGCAGTCAAGTGTTTGAGATGTTGAATTTCTTTGCTATCAGGTGTGTGTGTGCGTGTGTGTGGTGTGAGCACCTGTACACCTGAATGGGAAGGCCAGAGGAAGTCATGAGGGATCTTCCTTTTTTCATACTGTACCTTATTTGCCTTAGACTCTCACTGAACCTGAAATTCACTGTTTTTGCTAGACAGGCTGGCCAAAGAGCATCTGGGAGCCACCTACCTGTTCCACCCCACAAAGCTAGGGTTACTGGCACAAGGGGCCACATCTGGCTCCTGTGTGGGTACTGGGGACGGGAACTCAGGTTCTCACGCTTGCATAGCAAGTGCTCTTAATCACTAAGCCATCTACCCAAACCCTAATCTTTGTTTTTAATTTTAGGAAACAATATGACATACTAGTTTCTGTCCCAATGAATGGCAGGCAGGGATGTTCAAGTCTTGGCCTGACCCTGTCATTTAATTTCCTCTCCACGTGAGCCTCAGCAGACATAAACAGCTCTCAGCTCAGTTCCAGGCCCTTAGCAACAGCATCCGGAGCTTGTCTCAGCACCCAAGGGGGTAACTTGCACACTCGAGAACTAGCAAGGAGGACAGGTGCACACTTGGTGCCATTTCTTTCTTTATCTGTGTTGCCAACCAAGTTGCCTTTTTGGTATTTCTCAAAAAGTAAGACAGTTTTGTTGAGAGCCAACCAGTGCAGGGGCTGGGGGAGGAACCGACCGGACCAAAAGAAGGGTGCATCAGTGTCAGCAAGGGAGCTGTGTATACCAGCACTCCACTTAGTGACTCCTTCAAGCAGAGATTTTTAGAGAACTGCAAAGATTTCCATTAAATGACTCCTCAGGCCCTTCTGTCTCGGGATATTAGACACACAGATTGACATTTTAATTAGAACTAGAGGGAAACCTCTGAAAAGATGCAGTGTTCCAGAAATTAAAAAGGTGTGTGATTTTACAGAGAAAGACATGCTTGATAACTTAAGTGCCCGCCTAAGAAGAAATACACTCCTGATGCAATGATTCCCGTCTAAAATATGTGTCCCATTTTGCAGGGTTTAAAAAGAATTCTGATAAAGTCATGAAATGATACATTATTAAAGGGGAATTTTAAATGACAAATTTACTCACTAAAAACGACATAAAAACCAACCATTAAGCTCTCCCAGTCACTGCTACAAATCAATGATAATATTGGGCAGTTCTGAAACAGGGAAAGGGACACTTTTGTTACAAACACTGTTTAAATATTTTTGCTGAAAATAAGTTGGAGCCTAAAATTAAACTTTCATTAGTCACCTAATTCAGTCCTACCATATTTCAACACTGGCCCTGGATTAGTAATTTCCTCATAGTTGATCAAGTATTGGATAAAGGACACTTGGATATTACTAGGGAATATGAATGATGATATTTTTTAAGACAGAAAACTAACATCTATGTAAAATTTACATAGGAGACTGGCTGAAATATGGAATATCTGTTCTATGGAATATGTGTGTAGTTACCAAAAAAAATAAAACAAATGTTCTGATATGGAATATCTTTGATGAACAAGAAGAAGAAAGTTGTAGATCATTGAGTTTACTAGAATTATCCTTTTTATTAAAAAATGAACTATACCACATATTGTTGTTGGTTGTTTTTTATTCTTTGCTCTTTTTGGGGGCCAGCCACCCAGCTCCCAAATAAATCGTACATAGTCTTATTATTACTTATGAATGCCCATCCTTAGCTTGGCTCGTATCTAGCCAGCTTTTCTTAAATTATCCCATTTACCTTTTGCCTCTGGGCTTTTATCTTTCTCAATCCTGTATACTTTTCTTTACTTCTTACTCAGTGGCTTGCTGTGAAGCTGGGTGTCTGGCCCCTTTCATTCTCCTCTCCTTTTCTTGCTCCTTTATCTCCCCCCTCTCCCAGATTTCTCCTCCCATTTATTCTCTCAGCCTGCCAGCCCTTCCTATCTTTTCTCAGCCTAGTTATTGACCATTCAGCTCTTTATTAGACCAATCAGGTGTTTTAGACAGGCAAACTATCATAGCTTCACAGAGTTAAACAAATGCAACATAAAAGAATGCAACACATCTTTGCATCATTAAAACAAATGTTCCACAGCATAAACAAATGGAACACATCTTAAAATAATATTCCACAACAATGTATATTATAAAGGAATATGTTAGTAAAAATATGCACTGAAGTTTATAAGAGCATCTGTGTAGTGGAGGGGTTTTACTATTTTTTTTTAATCTAAATGATGCCTCTGAATGAACTGTTTGAGATACTTTTAATAAATTGTAAGGTAACCCATAACTTGTAAATATTTTATGTTTTGGAAGTATTTACAAATTTTTAAAATAAATTAATCTGTGAGAAAAAGTTATCAATGCTTCCAATTTTATATCTTAAAATGGTAGCCCTCTGGAACTTTGATAATCTGGAAAAACATAAGTCTGTTATATAAGAACGGGGTATACAGCTAACCCAATGATAGGTTGCTTATACGATGGGAATTTCACTCCCGGAAAGTGGGGGGAAAATTGCACTTCATTTCTCTGCTCTGAGATAAAAACAAAACAAAACAAAACAAAAAAAAAACCCTTCGTACTAAATCTCAATTTAGCTGTGAAGGTAAAAGGAAAAAGCACCAACAAGGACCAACAACCAAAACCAACCCCCAAATCATATCCATTAAGGAAAGAGAACTTGGTGTGCTAAATTATACACTTAAGCAAAAGGGAGTCCGGTGGGAAGTGGAGCAAGACCAAAAGAAAAAGGCGGTCTATGTGTGGCTTTCAAAATTTGATTTTTGATCTCTACAGTGGAACTGAAGATAACATCAAAGTCAGGTAGATACAAAGTAGCTGTGATGACTTTCAAAACCACCCTTTAAATATTCAGTGAAAGCCGGAGTGCATTTAATTCTCTTTTCTCTTTCTCTGAGAATTTAGGACTTAAGATCTCCCAGGCTCCACATTCAACTCTGGAGAGTCTATCCTTTGGAGGGCCAAAGGATACCTGAGATGCACACACCCTTTCCCAACCAGCAACCGGCAAGTAAGTAATGGAGAGCCGTGACCAGTCTCCAACTTGGAAACCTGTCCCAAACTAAATAAAACACCTTTCCAAAGCCAAACTCAGCAAACCGAGCAGGGCAGGAAATAGCTGGTAATCCCAGCACTACAATCACACACGTGCGACCTAGACCAGACTCACACCCACTCGGTGGCAAGTGCAAAGCACAGAATTCCAACCCGGAAGACAGCAAAAGGAGCTTTCCCAGTGGCCGGGAAGGCAGGTCTTCCCATTTCTCCTCCGGACCAAGAACTCTCTGCTAAGCAACCATCTGCCCCACCCATCTCTTTGGGTCCCTCCCGTGGCTCTCTTCCCGGCACCAAGGTGGTCTCAGAGTTGACCGGCTCTTAAGGTCCGAGCGGGGGCCAGATGCACCCCGAGCACGGGGGAAATGTAGACAGATCACCCGCACCCAAGGGACAGCGCACTCACCTTCATGATCCACGTACCCGACTCCACCGCGGACCCCTGCAGCGTCCTCCCGCTGGTGCTC
>CABHPH010041656.1:0-28475 GCA_902168325.1 Peromyscus nudipes | reverse complement strand
GGGGGGGGATCGGCTGCCCTTGGTTACTGTCACATGCCACCCGGATTCTAGCCAAACCTTTCCTCCATTGTGTCCTCCCTGCCGTGATGAGCAGAAATCCCTTTGAAACCAAAATGGATCTTTTCTCCTCAAGTTGTCAGGGATTTTGATCACAGAAATAAGAACAGTAGCTAAGACAGACAGACAGACAGACAGACGGACAGTGCGGAGCATACGCTGGTGGGGGCACTTGCTGGGCCTTCAAGGTATGGAGGATAAATATGCTGGCTCCTGGTCACAAACCCAGATGAGTCTCTCAGTGCCCCCTGGGAATCACCAAGCAGAAGCAGCAGAAAGCTGGGCTTGAAGAAAATCCAGGAGGACAGAGGCTATTTGCCCACTCTTGGCCCAAACAGAACTGAGCTAGGGAGGCCCACAGCAGATCCCAATGTAAACTGGCCACCCTCCGACAAGTCTCTTAATCTCTCTGGGCCTTAATTTCCTGTTTTGCTACAGCGAGTTTCCAAGTCTTGTTTCTCAGTAGTTCTGGCTTCAAAGAACACTGGTGGTCTATAGTGCCCCCTGGTGTGAGGTTTGGAAAAATCTTTCTTCTGTGTTTAGAGATGCTTGATATGTTAAAGCCATTCCATTCCTTCAGGCTAATGCAAGAATTTTGCAGCCTGATTATTTTCAACCTGAAAGAAAAACAAACAAACAAACAAACAAAAACCCAAGAGGTTGGTTCTAGATGGAGCAATTCACGAGGAGGAATTCACACCAAGCTCCACCACCTGCATGCAGAGCTCGGGCCTGAGTCCAGTTTCCGCTCATTCCTAGGCCCCCACTGGTTGGAAGCCCAGGGGTTGATAAAAGCAGTCCACCTGGTGTCCTAGTTTGGTTCCTGGTGCTCTGATAAGCACTGTGACCAACAACAGTGTGGGGGCAGGAATGGGTTTATTTGGCTTACCCATCCTCATCACGGTCCACCATTGGAGGAAGTCAGGGCAGGGACTCAAGTGGGGATCTGGAAGCAAAAACTGAACCAGAGACATGAAGGAACACTGATCAATGTCTTACTCTCCATGGCTTAGTCCGATTGCTTTCCAGGACCACAGGCCCAAGGATAGCACCAATCACATGGAGCCAAGCTCGCCCGCATGAATTATTAATCAGGCAACTGCCCCCACAGACATGGCCACAGGCCATTTTAATGGGGACAGTTCCCCAGCTGAGGTTCTCTCCTAAGTGACTCTAGATTGAGTCAAGTTAACAAAAACCAAACAGCACATGTGGTTTTTAAATATAAGCACAATGATTGTCAACTTGGATTTATGTTTAATGTTGTCAACTTGGATTTTATTATTACATGGGGTCAGCGTTTGCCTCCCACACACCCTAGGTCCACTCCACAGCCCCGTCCCAAAGCTCTCCTCTCAATGAGGTGCACACACAACAGCAGTGACAATGAGCATCAGGGAGAATCTTCTGTGAGGAGGCGCTGGTGTCATAAGTGGGAAAGTAGCTTAACCAAGGCAGAAGCTTCCAGAAAATGGGCTTCTAGGAGAAGAGATGGGGCTGAGAGTAAGGAGATGGAGGGAAAACAGGGGTGGGGCGGGGCAGGATCTCCTGGCAGAAGTGAACTCTTTAGGAAAGCTACCTCAGAGGGTCCCGATGCTGTCTCTCCTGCTGGGAAGCTCCAGTTCTCCACAGACACAAGGATGGCCAGTCAGCAGCTCAGTTTCCAGAGCACATGACCTGGGGACATGGAGCCATCCATGAGAAACCTAAGAGGTGGTCACCACCTGAGGATAGCCAGCCCCACAGGAGAGAAATCCATTTATAGTAACCTGGGTTCCAAATCTCAGCCAAGCAAACTAGGCTGACCACTGGCCAGGAGGAGCACACAGGGAGCGCCGTTACCAGGGACTGAGGGTGAGCACTTGAGGTTGGACCACATGGCCCTGTCCCTGGCAGGTGCCCCTGCCCTGCTGTTCTCAGAGGATAGGGCACATCAGAGATGACAGAAGACCCTCCCCACCAATGGCCACAGTCCCTTGAAATGTTCCCTTTCCTTGTGTGGATCACATCCTTTGAGGACCAAGAAATGTGGAGACATGGCTCAGGAAGCGAGAAGGGGCTGGTGAGATGGTTCATCAGGTAAAGACACTTGCTGTCCAACAATGCAAGCCTAGGTTCAATCCCCAGAACCTGCATAGAAAGGTAGAAAGATAGAGTCAACTCCACGAAGCTGTCCTCTGGCATCCACAAGAATGCCACAGTGTACTTCCCCCATAGCGCTCACACACACACACATCATCATTATCATCATCACGATGACCACCACCACCATCATCATCATCATCATCACCATCACCACCATCATCATCATCGTCATCATCATCATCATCTAATAAATAAAAGTGCCAAGAGAAATGTTCCAGCGCTTGGAACACACTCTTACCTGCTCTCCTTGGAAAATTTCATTTCCTGGGCTCCTTCCTCAAGTGTCCCGGGTGAGAGCAGAGAACAAGGCAGCTTGGGGGCGGGCCTCTCTTCCTCCCTCACCCCAGCAGGCAGGACCGCTTCCACCAAGCTCAGGGTCCGAAAGCAGATCAGGGCATGCAGGACCATCAGGTCAGCCAGCGTCACTACTTCCTAGATAGCCAGGGCCAGAGTGACTGCAGGGAGGAGATGGAGGTTGGCCTGCTTCTCCATACGGCCCCAGAGCTGTGGAGAAGGGACTCGGGGATCTTTCCCGCCTCTGAGAATATCCAGAACGCCTGGTTTGACAACCTCACAGGTGTTATTCACCACACAGACTGGTCCAGGGTACAGTACATTTAAAGCTTGCCTATCAGTGTCGTCTTTAATGAGTGGAGGTGAGAACTCACACACTGTAAACATTAGGTCTGTGCTGATGCTGGGGGAGAGGTGGAAGCTGAGGACTGGGGTGGCTGATGGCCATAATGGGGCTAGTGAGTGAAGGAGCACAGCTTGTGTGGGGGCACAGCTTGTGAGGGAGCACAGCTTGTGTGGGAGCACAGCTTGTGAGGGAGCACAGCTTGTGAGGGAGTACAGCTTGTGAGGGAGCACCACTTGTGAGGGAGCACTGCTTGTGAGGGAGCACCGCTTGTGAGGGAGTACAGCTTGTGTGGGAGCACAGATCATGTGGGAGCACAGATCATGTGGGAGCACAGCTTGTGAGGGAGCACAGCTTGTTTGAAGATCGTCTCCTGACCAAGCCCCTCAGCACGTGATTAAGGTCAGCCATGTATGCAGTCTCTGGTGAGGCCCAAGATCCATCTGGACTTTGTCCCTCAGCCCCTCTCCCTGTAATGGTCACTTTATGGTTCATGTTTTGTGGCTTTCAGTGGATGTTCACCGTGTGAGACCATCCTAAGCCAGACACAAAGCAGTGGCAAAGCCAATCCTGTGGGCAGAGGTGTGGATGGCTTCATCCCTCCCATCATGCTCCTGGAGGCCTGCTGGTGAGACATGACAGCCATTCCCCGGTGTCCAGTCTCAAATCCTCAAGGCAGGAAAGGGGAAATATCAGCAGGTGAGTGTCTACACTGTCCTGTCACAGAGACACATTCATATTTTACAAAGGCCCCGGGTAAACAAGCTTGGAACCCAGATTCCAATCTGAATCAGGGTGCAAACTATCGGCTCTTTCCACCATCTCCTGTGGCTTCCGGGAAAGCAGACACTAGAGACAGAAATCCACTTGGGGAAAGTTCACTATCTCTGGAGCTGAACTGCAATGCAGGAAGCATCTGTAGATTTCTTTCCGCCATGGGGATCCAAACAACTCCGGACATGTGCAAGCCATGGGCTCCCATGTATTCACCCTTCTGCTCATCCAGTGATGGCAACCATTTTGTTAGTCACTAAATGAGGCAGGTATCTTCAAGGGCAAACTAGTATTAACGTACCTTCAAAAGGGCCTACCCTTCCTCAGCTAAAATTTCATAATACACGCTGAACTTGTCCAAGGGGCATTCTTGTCCATCACTTTAATCTTTTGATCTTAAATTGAGCATGCTTGGGAATTACCCCTTAACTGAGCATACTTAGGCACGTAACAACTGCCATATGAGTAGGCTCTGTGGTAGTTTGAATGTAATTGGCCCCATAATCCCTTAGGGAGTGGCACTATTAGGAGGTGTGGCTTTGTTGGAGTGGGTGTGTCCTTGTTGGAGGAAGTGTGTCACTGTGGGTGAGGGTGGGGGGTTGAGGTTTCCTATGCTCAGGATACAGCCCAGTGTGTTTCAGTAGACTTCCTGTTGCTGCAAGATGTAGGACTCAGTACTACGGCACGCCGCCATGTTCCCTGTCATGATGATGATGGACTGAACCTCTGAAACTGTAAGAGAGCCACCCCAATGAAATGTTTTCTTGATAAGAGTTGTCGTGCACATGGTGTCTCTTCACAGCAATAGGAACCCTAACCAAGACAGGCTCCCTGGATAAAACCCAGGCTTCCTTTGTTGAGGAGGGCATTGAAGTTAAGAGAACCATCTTGTCCCAGCTGCATCTTGTGTCTGCTTAAACACTCGTCAGCCTTCTACCCACCAAGAGACACTTAACAACACATTTGGGATTTCCATTGCCCTGACCATGGTCTACATGTACTAACCAAAATACTTAATGTGTATACACATTTAAAATTAATGGTCATGTTGGTCATTCTTTTGTAAAGTGACTCCCAATCTCTCCTGCTACAGGTTGTAAATCTTTCTCTATTCATTCAGGTCTTGGCTGTGCTTATTTTGGTTTTGCACCCACCAAGATGTGAACCCATTGCATTTGGGTCCAGCTAAGGCACAGCTCCTATCTGGAAAGGAAAGTCAGGGAGCAAAGAAGACCCTCAAAAGTCCATGATGCATCCCCAAGCATAGTAGCCGAGTATCAGTAAGCCTCCTGTCTTACTGAACCCAATCCTGAGAAGACAATCAGAACTGTGGAAGATGTGTCTCCATGGGTTCTTCCTGATGGCATCTCCTATTGCTAACCTCACAGGAAATCCACAGACCATTCTCAATCCATCCTCCACGCTGTCTTCCCTGTCATAGCAGGTCACGATCATCAGTGCAAGCGTGGCAGGGTTCACGGGACATGCCTGAATGAGCTATTCTGACCACTGTCTTAAGTCACTGATCTACTGCTGTGAAGAGACAACATACACATTCCCCCAACCTAACAGGATGTATCTTGATCGCATGCTGAGAATGAATCTTTCGATGTGGACTTCATCTTAGATATGATCATCCAGATTTACACCGTAGACTAGAATGATAGATTGTAACTGGCCAAAGCTAGTACCTTGTGTGAAGATGATGTCAATGAACGACGGTAAATTCAACCCCACGGGTGACAGGCCTTCCCGGGATGACACGTTTGAGTTTGTAATGTACGGGAGAGCGTGTCAGAATGAGAGTAACGATCCTTTCACTAGAGCAGCTCTTCTGCCTCCACAGTCCTGCTCAGTGTGCTGAGGGGGCAGGGAGGTAGTGCCAATGGCTTGCATGGATTTGAGGTAGATTTGAGAGCTTGTGTCCTGATTAATAAACTGGCCTTTTGAAGCATGTGGAAAACAGTAGTGCCTCTCAGTCACTCAGCTGTGGACACGTTGTTTACCCCTGAAGGACAGATGGGTTCTCAGACTACCGCAGGTGCATCTTGAGCTAGTCTGATCTCAAGGGGAAACAGATTTGCCTGTCAAAGACCCAGTGGGAGGGCTTAAAGTGAATAGAAAGTTGTTTGGTGTGTCGGATTTTTAAATTAAACTTCACTTTTTCAGAAACAAACAAAACAACCTAGTAGCCATGCTAAAAGCAAGCAAAAGGAATAAAGGACTGGGGTCATAGCTCAGTGGTACTGCGATTGCTTTACATGCTTGAGTCCCTAGGTTCAATTCCCAACACTGCACAAAACAAAAGATAAACAAAAACCCAAGCTGGGAAAAAAAATAGGAAAAAATGACTTTTAATAATATGCTCTATTCAACCTAAAATTAAAAAGTTTACCATTAAAAATGTAATTGATAGAGGCCAAGAGGTGGCGCACGCCTTTAATCTCAGCACTCCGGAGGCAGAGGCAGGCAGATCTCTGAGTTTGAGGCCAGCCTGGTCTACAGAGTGAGTTCCAAGACAGGCTCCAAAACTACATAGAGAAACCCTGTCTCGAAAACAAAACAAAACAAAAAATGTAATTAATATAAAAGACAATCCAATTACGCCCCTTGAACTGGTACATATTTTGCACCGGAAGTTTATCTCGGTTTGGAGCAGACCCATTTAAAGTATTCATTGCCCACAGGTATCCAGTGGCTCTCATACTGGACAACAAAACAACCCGTAATTAAATAATGTAACTTTTGTTATAGTGTCCTTATTACTCTCCAGTTAAGAGGAAACTAAAATGTAGATCACAAATATTCATAAACGAACAACAAAAACATGTCACATTTTTACCTGCATGTATGTATGAGTACCACATGCATGCCCGGTACCCTCAGAGGTTAGAAGAGGGCATCAGATCCCCTGAAACTGGAGTTACAGGTGCTGTGAGCCACCATGTGGGTGCTAGGGATCAAATCTCTGTCTTTCGGAAGAGCAGCCAGTGAGCCATCTCTCCAGCCTCCATGTCACATTTTTAAATGCCATTATTTATGGCAAAAGAAATGAAAAAATAGATAGAAATTGTTAGAAATCACTTGGGAAAGGTTAAGCATTATACAGTTAAGTTTTTACCACAGAAATCTACTAAAAGAATAGCAAATAAACTCAAAATAGAAAGGACATTAAAAAGATAAAAGCAGATCACTGAAATTGAAATGAAATTGACCAAAACATTAAAAGTATTTTCTATAGGTTGCCAATGTTTGCTTTTTCTTTACTTTGCATTTTTCTTCTCTTACCAAATTTCTTTAAGAAAAATATTACTTCTGCTTTAAAATCCTCTTTCTTCCTAAACATCCACAGAGGATTCTGAAAGAGTATTTGTCCTCAAATAGCAATACTTAGTGAAGGTGCTATAAACCTGTCCTGGGAATTGGCAGGAACTGCACACAGGCAGTTGGGTGAGAACTGGACTTCAGACATTTTCGGGAAAGTTGCTACAGTCTAAACCTGTTATGAAAAACTTCCACCCACCTCTCCAGGACAGAGACAAGGTGGGGGTCACAAGGAGTCCCCTGCAAGGTTCAGGACAGGTCCTCTCTCTGTAATGGCTTGATCCTTTGGGAGCTGTGACCCAGCCTGGCCTTGTGATCCACAAAAGGAAAGACTCAGACCTCCAAGAATGAGTCTGGCTCAGGAGTGCCACAGGTTAGGGCTCCTGGACTCTGAAGCCTGGAGGGAGGTTTGAAATTTATTCCTAGGGGTTTAAAATCTTAGGAGGGGCCAGAATTGTGGCATACACTCTCCTGCTGCTCCAGAAGACAAAGCAGGAAGATGAAGAGGTTAAAGTCAATTTGGACTACAGAACAGGATGGGATGGGATGGGATGGGATGGGATGGGATGGGATGGGATGGGATGGGATGGGATGATGGGATGGGATGGGATGGGATGATGGGATGGGATGGGATAGAATGGGATGGGATGGGATAGAATGGGATGATGGGATGGGATGAGATGGTGGGATGGGATGGGATGGAATGGGATGGGATGATGGAATGGGATGGGATGATGGGATGGGATGGGATGGAACAGAACAGAGTGATAAAGGGAAAGAGAAAGGGAATGAATAACAGAGAACAGAAAGAAGTTAGCATTCCTTTCCACACAGACTGTTAGTAACAGGTAGTTCACAGACTGTTAGTGGCAAGTAGTTCACAGACTGCTCTGTGAATCACCAGGATAAGCTGTGTGAAGGGAAATGTTCAGAAACAAAGGAAGTCCCCTCCTCCTTCCAGAATCACTCCAGTGCCAAGGCTGGTGACACTAACCCCATGCCAGTGACAAGTGCTGCCTTGGGAACATGCAGTTGCAAGAGTGGCTTGGAGAAGAGAGGAAATGGATTTACTAATGAGGGCAATCTCTAGCCAACTAACAGCCTCTTGGTCTATTTGCTTCACTGTTAGGTGTGTGCTTTTTGTGCTTATGTACAATTATTTCAAGACTATCTCTAAAAGTAGAGACCAAATGCTCCTGAATAACTGTCCTGAACAGGACATTCTATTTGGAAAAAAAAAAAGAAGTCTAGAAGACAGAAATTAGAAAAAATAAATCAGAGAAATAAGTATAACAGGAAGTGGTGTGGCTATTAAAATTACATCACTTGAATTTTAAAAGTCAGCAAAATAGTTGCTCAACTCAAAACTCAGGTTTCTTAGCTTTAAGATCTGTAATGCCAGAATGACTTGGATGTGAAAATACACCCACCCTCAGTTCTGCTCAGATGGGGGCTAGCCAGTTCGGGTCCTCAAGGCCCCGGCTGACAGGAAGACAGCCATGGACTCGCCCCTTTTTGGCGCAGGGCATGTGGGCCTTGTTATTATAAGGAAATATGTGGTGGAGAAATGCGGGAGAGAGAAGTGGAAATGTTTGTGCACCGTGGAAAAATGCAGAAAGGAAGAAATGAAGATGGTCAGGAGTGGGCAGATGGTGGAGGCCTGCTTGTCACCATGGGTGATGTCCAGGCCAGGCTGCTGCCAAGGGCTATGTCTGGGTCTCTGGTCCTACAGTAGCCAGGGTCTGTATTAATGTCCAGGCTCTGGTTGCTGTCGAGTGCCATGCTGATTCCAGTATGCTGGGCCACCTCCGGAGGCCGTGTTTAGGTCCACGAGCCACGCTGCTGCTTGGGCCATACCGATCTGGGTAGCCTTTGCCACCACCTGGGGCCATGGCGACAACCAGGCTAAGCTGCTGCTGAGGACCATGTCTGGGTCCATGGCCCTACTGCAGCTGAGGTCTATGTTGATGCTCATGTCCCATGGTGCCACCAAAGGCCACATGAAGCCTGGGGTCTGGGCCACAACTTGTGGCCTTGCTGGTGTCCAGGGGCCCATGCTGCTGCCAGAGCCATCCTAACCTGAGTGGCCGGGGCTACCACTTGGAGCTAGGATGAGCTGCTGCCTGGGACCATGTCTGGGTCCATGACCCAGCTACAGCTGGGTTCTGTGTTGAAGTCTGTGGCCCAGGTTGCCACTAGGGCCCATATAGAGGCCTGGGACCAAAGTCTGTAGCTTGGTTGAAGTCTGGGGGCCATGCCACAGCAGCGGCCATACACATATGGGTGGCCATACACATATGGGAGGCCTGTGCTGCCACCTAGGGCTATGGTGTCATCCAGACCCAGGCTGCTGCCGAGGGCCATGTCTGGGTCCGTGGCCCTATAGCGGCAGTGTCTGGATTGATGTATGTGGTTCCTGTTGCCACCGAGCACCATGAGGATGCCCAGGGTCAGATCAGCCACCTGAGTCCAGGTTGGTGTCTGAGGGCCAGGATACATCCAGATCTGAGTGGCCTGTGCTGCTACCCAAAGTCATGGTGATATCTGGGCCAGAGCTACAGCTGAGGGCCATGTCAGGGTCCATGCCCCTACTGCAGCCAGGGTCTGTGCTGATGTCTGATGCTCCTGTAACCATTGAAGGCCCAGCAGACACCTGAGATCGAAGGCTATTGGTGAAATTACTAAGGCCACTCCACGTAGTTAAAAGGAAGATTTATTTAGTGGGTAACTTACAAATGAAGGGATAGGTAGGTGGCGGGTTCTGGAAAAGACGCAGTGCAGTCCGGCGGTGTTCTCTGGAGAACTCTCCTCGGTCTCCTCTCACGTCAGGTCCAGGAAACAAGAGAGTGCCACGTGTCCCAATCTCAGGTCTTCAGGCCCTTCCTTGGCCCCGCCTTGTAGGCATGATAGTTACTGAAGCCGCAATGGGGGTTGGAACTTCCAGACCAAAGCTGGCATGGCTACCCATTACAGAAGGCCATGTTGATGTCTCAGGGCCACACTGCCGCTGGGGCCAGACCCAGCTGCTGCAGACATGGTCACCTGGACATGGTCCTACCGTGGCTGGGGTCTGTGCTGAAGTCTAGGTCCTGCATTGCCATCAAAGGCCACATAGAAGCCCAGGGTTGGGGTCAAAACCTGAGGCCTTGGTGCTGTCCGGTAGCCATATGGCCTCCAGAATCATTCCCACCTGAATGGCCATTCCTTCCACCCAGAGCCTATCATCTGGGCCCAAGCTGCTGCTGAAGACCATGTCTGGGTCTGTAGTTCAGCTGCAGCTGGGGACTGTGTTGATGTCTGTGGCCTGTGTCACCTCAGGAGGCCTTAGGAACCATGCAAGATGAAACCAGAGGGCCATTTCAAGTCAGCCTCACCTTTCACTGGCCCTGAGAAAGCTGGCCTTGCATCTCACTGAACACTACATCAAGAATGCTGGCCCCTGCACTCCGGAAAGATGGCCCCCCGCCCCTCACCACAGGCGTGGGTGACCCGACCCTGAGGGCATGCATGTAGAGGAGCTGACTCTACCCCCTCATCCCAGGCCAGTGGCCCTAGTGGCCCCGACTGACCAGCTTGGCTACCACCCAGGCCCTCAGCTGGGCCTTGAGTTAACTCACCCTAGCATCTCCTGTGGTGGTATTGTGTTCCCCAAAATATTGTGTATGCTAATAAACTTATCTGGGGTCAGAGAACAGGACAGCCACAATATTAAACATAGAGGTTAGGCAGTGGTAGCATACGCCTTTAATCCTAGCATTCCAGAGACAGAAATCCCTCTGAATCTCTGTGAGTTCAAGGCCACATTGGAAACGGCCAGGCACGGTGATACACACCTTTAATCCCAGAAAGCCACACCTTTAGTCCCAGGGAGTGGTGGTAGAAAGCAGAAAGGTATATAAAGCGTGAGGACCAGAAACTAGAGGCATTTGCCCTGGAGAGGCATTTGGCCTGGAGAAGCATTTGGCCTGGCGAAACATTTGGCCTGGTTAAGCTTTCAGGCTCAGCTGAGACCCATTCAGAGATGAGGACTCAGAGGCCTCCAGTCTGAGGAAACAAGATCAGCTGAGGATCCAGCGAGGTGAGATAGCTGTGGCTTGTTCTGTCTCTCTGACCTTCCAGTGTTCACCCCAATACCTGGCCTCGAGTTTGATTTTATTAAGAACTTTTAAGACTCATGCTACAATCTCCCCCATCTGGGACCTGCTGAAGCTCATGAAGGAACTGGTCCTGTAGAATGATACCCACAAGATCTCCAAGACTAGGGGTGACCACAGGATATCCCAGAGGAGTTCTGATGAGGATCCAGTGAGGATGGTGTACCAGAAACCAGAGGCCTTGAACCAGACCAGTGACTCATTGCAATGAACATTTGCCAGTAAAGCTGATGGGACAACCGGGTGTACTGTATGGCACACCGAAGCCTCCAATGCCACCAGGAGCAATGAAGAGGTGATGGAGAGGAAGGGAAGAAGGAGAAGCAAAGAGGTTCTTCTGTTGTTGTTTTTGTTTGGTTTGGGTTTTTTGTTTTGTTTTGCTTTGCTTTGCTTTTGCTTGCTTGCTTACTTGGTTTTGTTTTCTTTTGGGGGAGGCATGGCAGAGGTAAGGGGAGGATACTGGGGGACTGGGAGGTGAGAAGGTGTGAAACATGATGTGAAACTCCCAAAGAGTCAATAAAGAAATTTTTAAAAAAAAAAAAAGAAAGAAAATGCACCTCAAAAGGCTCCTGTGTTGAAGGGTTGGAACTCAATGAATCAGTATAATCAGTATTCAGAGGTGGAGCACTATGTCTGGATCACAAAGTCTCTGATTTCATCAGTGGGTTAATCCATTAATGAATTCATAATTTGATGGCATTATTGGCAAGTGGTGGGAAAGTTAGATGGTGGAGCCTAATTGGAGGAAGAAGATTGGGGGAATGTCCAAGAAAGATTCATAGTCTCTCTGGCCCCTCCTTTTTCCTCTCTCTTTCCTTTTGCTATCAAATGAGGACTTGAACGTTTTCCACACGCTCTTGCCACCATGATAGCCTGCCACAGCACGGGCCCACGGCACTGGAGCCAGCCAATCACGGACCAAAAGCTCTTACACTGTGGCCTAGAACGTTCTTCTTACTTTTCAGTTCCTTTCTCAGTACTTGTCACAGCACTGAAAAAATGAACACAGTTAAAATATAAATGGGTTTTTAAATGAAAATAATGCTTTCCCAAGAATGATACTGTCTTAACTGAGTAGCCTAATGTTGTGAAGGTGCCTAGCATAGTAACTGACCATGAAAGATGCCCAGAAAATTCTGAGTGGATGACTGGCAATCAACAAATAACATTTTCTCCTCCCCTCCTTCCTCTGGACAGATATAGCTGGAGTGGTCGACAGGCAGCTGACAGATGCAGAAGCTAAATGTTTCTCCTGTCATTGTTCATTGCACTGGCTTTTTCTGGAGAATCATGAAGAAGCATCTGCTTGCCAGTGACAGATGAAAGAAATTATTCCACTCATCCACTCATTCACTCATCCCATTTTGTCAACCAATGAGTTTAGTTGGGGTTACTTACGGGATCATGGATGAAGAGGTTCCTGCAGGAGCATGGGAAACTTGTGGTCAGTTACACCACTGAAGAAAACCTCCCCACCACACCAGCAACTGCTAACTGCTTACATATCCTTGAGGATAAGAGAGGCTTCATGACCCACCTCATAAGATACTTGTGTGTCCGTGTACTCTGCCTCACATACATGTAAGCCCTCCTTCCCCACCACGAGGGATTGTTGGTAACCCTAATCTTGTGAGGGTCCCCCAGTACAATCCACCTGCTCCACCTGCTCCACTTCAAGACAGCAATGGCCATGCCATGCTTAGAGGACAAGACAATGCAATTTTCTGAACATTACTGAGCGTTTAGTATCTATGAGGTGATTGCTCTGGCTAGTTTTATGCCAACCTGACACACAAGCTAGAGCCATTTGGGAAGAGGAACTCTCAATTGAGAAAATGTCTCTATAAGATTGGCCTATAGACAAGACTGTAGGGCATTTTCTTAGTGATTGGTGTAGGAAGGCCCAAACCACTGTGAATGGTGTTCTCTCAAGGAAGGTGGTCCTAGGGTATATAAGAAAGCAGACTCTTATAAAGAAAAAAGTAATATGCTGTTGGAGTATTGCAATAAATTTTCAGAAGAAGGAGAGGAGAAGGAGGAGGGAAAAAACACAGGCTCAGCATGCCATGGGGAGCAAATTAGAAAGCAGCGTTCCTCCATGACCTCTGCTTCAGTTTCTGCTTCTGAGTTTCTGCCTTGAGTTCCTGTTGTGACTTCCCTCAATGATGGACTGCAATCTGCAAAGTGAAACAAACCCTTTCCTCCCCAGGTTGCTTCTGGTCATGGTGTTTGTCTTAGGGTTTTCTTGCTGTAATGAAGCACCATGAACAAAAGCAACTTGAGGACGAAGAATTTATTTGGTTTATATCTTCTGATCACAGTCCATTGAAGGAAAACAAGGCAGGAACTCAAACAAGGCAGGAACCTGGAAGCAGAAGATGATTCAGAGGCCATGGAGGGGTGCTGCTTACTGGTTTGCTTCCTGTGTTTGCTCAGCCTGCTTTCTTATAAGACCCAGGACCACTACCCAGCAATAGCATTGCCCACAATGGACTGGGCCCTCCCACATCAATCACTGGTTAAGAAAACGCCCTACCGGCTTACCTACAGCCCCATCCTATGGAAGCAATTTTTCAGTTGAGGTTCCTTCCCATCAAATGACTATAGCTTGTGGTATGTTGACATATAACTAGCAAGCACAGTGTTTATCACAACAGTAGAAGTCCCAACTAAGACAGTGATGGTCTGGTAACACACAGCAAAGTAACTGAAGTCTCTTCCGTCAAGAAACTCACATCTGGGCTGCAGAGATGGCTCAGCTGTTAAGAGCACTGGCTCCTCTTCCAGAAGATCTGGGTTCAATTCCCAGTACTCACATGGCAGTTCACAGCTGTCTGTAACTGCATTTCCAGGGGATCTAATGGCTTCTTCCAGCCTCTGTGGCCACCAGGCATACACACAATGTACAAACATACATGCAGGCAAAGCACCATATACATATGCTAAAGTTAAAATTAAAAATAAAACTAATTTTTATTTTATTTATTTATTTACTAATTTTACATCCTGACCACATTTTCCCCTCCCTCCTCTCCTCCCATTCCCTCCCCCCACCTTGCCTCCACTCCCCAATCCATTCCTTCTCTGTAAAACCCAAATTTTATAAAACAAACAAACAAAAGCCTGAAAATAAGAAATTCACACATCTATCAGGCATGGTGGCACAAACCTGTAATTCTAGAACTCAGGAGGTCAATGTGGGAGAATCAGGAGTTGGAGACTAGCCTCAGCTACATGAGACTGTCAAAAACAAAACAAATCAAAACCTCTTCATAGTTAGGTACAAAGACAGATGAGATTTTTAGAAAGGATGTGGCAACATGGTGTGTTCATGCTCTAACATGGGTAAGTGTAAGTCACAATGATTAAATTCAGGAAAGGTTAATAAGTCATGCTGGGGGGTATGGGTGGAGGGTTGACCTTAATCCTAGGCTTCAGACTTAACAACTTCAAAGCAAATGTACTGCAGAACATGTGGCAATTTGGGACAGTTCAAATACTCAGCAAGGCAAAAGCATAGAAAGAATCCAGGTAAAAGGTTAAGGTGGAAGGGCATGGTGAACAATGGGATCCATAGTGGAAATGCTGTATGTTCTCATCTGTATTGAGGAGAAAAGAGTTTCTCACGTTGGCAGACAGGATTGAAGAGAAATGAGGCTGGATATGAGGAAAGCATGAGAAAGCTGCAGCAGAAACCTAAGCGAGACATTCTGAGCCTAAATCAGCCCCCAAACACCCTGAAACCATCCATTGTGAGATCTGGGAGGCAGTACTCACACAATGCATAGCTCAGAGAGTCCCGGACCAAACTGGGACAACACGGTAGGAATAAATGTGTAGTTACAGAATTTAAGAAAAATATGTGAATCACTGACAGACTTTGACAAGACGGTAAAGAAAAAGTCAACAATGGTACTCAGATTTCTTAGAAAAAACAAATACTCACATACAGTCATTCACTGTGCCTGGAACAGTAGAAGAAGAGAGTTTGGAAGATGATGATCTGGAGGTGTGATGGATGAAGGCTGTCCAAAGGATGCAGTGGGTTATAGATCAGGAGAGTCTAAGCTAAGCAATGAAGTCTTGAGGAAATCAGTGCACGGGCAGTAACAGAAGGAGAAGGAAGTCACCCAAGGTACAAGACCCAAGACTTGTTGGTAAAGTAAACCTACATGGGAGCCGAGATCACACCTCTGGAGCTAACCATTTTAGAGACGCGCACTGACTTGGAAACTAAGACAAGAGCTTATAAAAGCAGGAACAAAAAAAGGAGAGTGTCTCTCAAAAAAAAATAATCAAAGAGAACAAAAGTTGTAAACAACATTAAAGCTTGGAGAAGATGTCCAGAAAAGTGAAGTTAGAAAGATACATCATCTTCAGACACCAGAGTTGATGGGAGCTGACAGGATCCATCATAGATGAGTGAATGGCAGGAGATAGCTTCTGTGTAGAGACAACGGAAGGGTCGGGACCCTTCTGTGTAAGTACCCGAAGTCTGACTGCACACTCAGCAAGACAGGGTTTGTTGTGTAGCATAAACAGACAGCACGAAGGAGACAGAGTTGCCTTCCTCACAGCCACTACCAGACCTAGAGCCACTTAGAAACTGCTCGCACAAGTGGGCTGATGCTGTATGCATCTCCATTTGCTTTGCGTTCATCTTTTAAAAGTAATTTGTTTAAATCTGTATGCTGGCCCCATTCCTTCTTTTGTGGCTGGTGTGATCATTAACCTTCATCATCAACTTGACTGGATTTAGAATCCCCTAGGAGCTCACACCTCTGGTGTGTCTGTGAGGGCATTTCCAGAGAGGAAATATAACCCAAGACCTACGTAGGGGGCACCGTCCCACATGCTGGGAGCACAGACTGAATAAAGGGGAAAAAGAAAAAAACAGATGAACACCAGCATTCATCTCCCATTGCCTCCCTATCAGATGATATGTGAGTGCCTTACATCCCTGCCGCCAGGGACAGGAGCTAGCCTGCTTACACACCTTCCCTGACGTGTTGAACTACAGTCAAATCATGAACCAAAATCAATCTTCCCTCCCTCGAAACGCTTCTTGTCAGGTATTTGGGCAGAGTGACTAGAAAGGTGACCGTCAGTTAACCTAGCTCCAAGTACTTTCAGGATCATAGAATTAAAAGAACGGGAAAAAGTTAGGTCCAGAAGAGGAAACCACTGAGAATTTGGACTAGCTCATCCTAAGCCACAGGTCTATTCCTAAACCAATCCCCATGGCTAGCGAATGAGGAATCCAAACTTCCCATCTCAGATGGGGCCCCAAGATATGGAACAGACATTTTTATTAATACCTAGTATCAGACAGTAGGTGAAGGACATTTCTCTAAAACAAGAGATTTTTAGGGGTTGTAATCAGCAGCAAGAGCGTCGGCTGCTTTTCCAGAGGACCCAGGTTGACTCCTCGTACCTCCCACATGATGACACACAACCCTCTTCTGGTCTTCGTCAGCACTGCAAACAAATGGTGCACAGATACACCTGAAGGCAGAACACCTGTGGTGCTCTTCTTGGTTGTCAGTTTGACTACATCTGGAATTAACTGAAACCCCAAAATAGAGCACACCTGTGAGGGATTTTTGCTTAATTTGAAAGACCCACTCCTGGATCTGGATCTTTGGGGTGGGAAGACACACTTTTAATCCAGATCTTTTGAGGTGGGAAGACCCACCTTAAATCGACTTCTGCTAGAAGCATATATAAGGACATGAAAGAAGGAAGATTGCGATCTTTGTCGGATTGTTTTCTTCTTGCTAGCAAGTCCATTCCTTCACTGGCATTAGAGCCTGCTTCTTCAGGATTCTGGCACATACTGAAGACCAGCTGAGACATCCAGCCCTGTGGACTGAACAACTATTAGATTCTTGGGCCTTCCATTCATAGGCAGCCCTTGTTGGATTAGCTGGACCACAGCCTGTAAGTCATTCTAATAAATTCCCTTTATATAATACATAGAGAGATTAATTCTATAAGTTCTATTACTCTAGAGAACCCTAATACAACACCTATATACATAAAGATTAAAAAAAAACGAGACATTGCAGAGGAATGATAGGTCTGCCATGTTCCATCCCTTAGCTATTCAGCATGCCTTCTACTTTTAGTGCCAAATCAAGCCACTCAATGTGGCACAGTCATTGTATTTACAAGTTCTGAAAGAGGAACAACCAAATGTCCTGACATTATTTCATCCAGCCCCAAGTCCATACCATTTCAATTTCAAGTCTTTTTACTTTGTAAGTATGAAACCTATGCATGAATAATCCATGCAACCCACCCCTCAAATGCAACCCATCCCTCAACAGATACAAATGAGGAAGGAAAACAAGAGCAACCTGAACTAAAATCACCTAGCAAAGGAAAGAAAAGCCAATGAGCAGCAGCCGTCACCCCAAAGCAGGGGGAGTGGGAAGTTCTCTTCATGGCGAGGAAGTAGAATATTTCTATCCTGCCCAGTGGATAGAAGTCTTCTTTCACACACTGCCCTCCCTGGCAAAACCTGAGGGGATATAGAAGAATGGTCCCTTCTAGAGACCAGACTTCTTTAGTCGATCACTTGCTGTTGACTGAATTTATGAGAGGCAGAATCCAGGGCTGCCTTTGAGGCTGAGGTAGCATAAGAACTCACTTGCCTAACCTAGAAATTTCACTGATAATCAAGTCCCCTAAAAGTCTAGTACATATCAGAAATTTTTGGCAAGTCCTGGGGATTGAACTTAGGTCACCAGGCTTGGCAACAAGCTCCTCTACCCAAAGAGCCATCTAGGCAGCCTCTGAGTATACCCTTTTAAATCTGATTTGACTCAAAAGTCCTTCTTTCTGTCTTATTTTTAGAAACATGAAAATAACTCACAGTTCCATGAAATGTAGCACTTAATTGAACTTTAAAATTTAAAACCTTTTTCAAGGCTACTGGGCGATGAACTTGATAGACAGATTGCCTTGAAACTAAGGTCCTTCACGGAATGTTAGATAGCACTAAAAATCAGGAAGAAAAATGAAGGCAAAGGAAGGGACTCAACCAAGAGGTGTGGCTTTGTAAAGGAGTTGCTGTAAAAGTGATGTTTGAATAAAGACCTGGGTGAGCTTGTGGTGGTTTGAAGGAAAAGGGCCTCATAGGCTCTTATGTTTGAATGCTTTAGCCTCAGTTAGTAGAAGTGTTTGGGAAGGATTAGAAGGTGTGGCCTTGTTGGAGAAAACCTGTTACTTACTAGGGGTGGACTTGGAGATTTCAAAAGCCCATGCCAAGTCCTGTTGTGTGGTATTTTGTTTGTGTTCTGACAAATAAAGCTTGCCTGGATATCAGAGGGCAGAGCTAGCCACTAGCTAACCATAGAGGCCAGGCAGTGGTGGCTCACATCTTTAATCCCACCACTAGGGAGGTGGAGACAGGACATCGGGTCCATTCAATCTGAGGATTCATAGAGACAGGATGCCCTATTCCTCAGAGATTTCGTAGAGGTAAGAAGTTTCTGGTGGCTGCTGCTCTGCTTCTCTGATCTTTCAGCTTTCACCCTCGATATCTAACTCCAGGTTTTTATTGTTAAGACTAATTAGGATCAGGCTTCAAGGTCCAGTCTTGCTCCCCACCTCCAATTGGCAGATAAGATGTAAGCTCTCAGTATAGCTCCAGGGCCATGCCTGCCTGCTGCCATGCTCCCTGCCGTGATGGTCAGGGGCTCACTCTATGAAAAATGTAAGCAAGACCCCAATTAAATGCTTTCTTTTATATGTTGCTTTAATCATGGTGTCTCTTCACAGCAAAAGAAAGGTAGCGTTAACAAATGGAAGATATGAGGGGAGAATATTCCAAAGAGAGTACAGCAAATGAAATTACCCTCATACTGACATCGGCCACACCTGATTGAGAAATAACAAGGAGTAGAGTGAGTGGACAATGCAGGAGACCGGAGGGGGAGATACTTAAGTGACGGAAAAGTTTCCTTAGTTGGGGGGCATTTAGACTATTTCCGATATTTTTATTTTATGAATCTATCCCGAACACTTCAAAATTATTTCTTGAGTCTAGGAAGCCTGAGTGGAGGGAGAGCTGGGGAGGCGGCTCGGGAAGGAAGGTTCCTCAGGCCGCGGTGCCTCCCTCCTTCCGCCCGGGTGGCGGCGCTGAGTGGACTACAGAGCCCGTCCTCTGAGGACCACTTCCGCTCGCACCCTGCCTGCCCTGGGAGCCAAGGAGGCGGCAACATGGCGGCGGCCGGGCCGACCGCGGGTCCGGAGACAATGAGCCGCAAGAAGTACAAGGCTGCCCTGAAGAAGGAGAAACGGAGGAAACGGAGGCAGGAGCTCGCGCGACTGAGAGACGCAGAGCTGTCGCAGAAAGAGGAGGAAGAAGACGCTTCTGCCGAGGCAAGGCGATTAGAAGAAGAAAGGCTGAGGGAGGAGGAGAGGCAAAAATTGCACGAAGAATGGTTACGGAGGGAAGAGAAGGCGCAGGAGGAGTTCAGGGCGAAGAAGGAGAGAGAGGAGGCCGCTCGAAAGCGGAAGGAAGAGCAAGAGAGGAAGTTAAAGGCCGAATGGGAAGAGCTGCAGAGAAAAGAGCGAGAGGAAGAGGAGCAGAAGCAACAGGAGAAGAGAGAAAGGGAGGAAGCCGTGCGGAAGATGCTGGATCGGGCTGAGAAGGAGTTGCAAAGCGGTGGCCCCTGGCAGAACCCAGAGCCGCCCGCCGCGGAGGTCAGAGTGCCCGAGAAAGATCGGGCCAACTGTCCATTCTACAGCAAAACCGGGGCTTGCCGATTTGGCGAGCGGTGTTCACGGAAACACAACTTCCCCGCCTCAAGTCCCACCCTGCTGGTGAAGAGCATGTTTACTACGTTTGGAATGGAGCAGTGCAGGAGGGACGACTATGACCCGGATTCCAGCCTGGAATACAGTGACGAGGAGACCTACCAGCAGTTCCTAGACTTCTATCACGACGTCCTGCCCGAGTTCAAGAAGGTGGGAAAAGTGGTTCAGTTTAAGGTCAGCTGCAACTTGGAACCTCATCTGAGGGGCAATGTGTACGTTCAGTACCAGTCGGAAGAAGACTGTCAAGCAGCCTTTTCTCTTTTTAATGGACGATGGTACGCAGGACGACAGCTTCAGTGCGAATTCTGCCCAGTGACCCGGTGGAAAATGGCAATCTGTGGCTTATTTGAAGGACAGCAGTGTCCAAGAGGAAAACACTGCAACTTTCTTCACGTGTTCAGAAATCCCAGCAATGAATTTAGGGAAGCTAATAGAGACATCCACCTGTCGCCAGATTGGCCTAGCTCCTCCCTCGGTAAGAATTTAGGGAGGAGGGAAAGGACCAGCCACTATGATGAACACTACGGCGGGTCAAGACGAAGGAGCCTGAGTCCAGACCTCTCCTACAAGAGGGACGGCAAGTCTGACGGGAAGAGCGGTAGTAATCACAGGGGGAAGACTCACAAACACGTGCGGAAAAGTCGTGAGAGGCGCAGGTCACTGAGCAGGGGAAGAAGAAGGGATCACAGCCCCGGCCCCTGGAGCAAGAGCCGGAGGAGCCGCAGGAGCCGAAGCCAGAGCCGGAGCTCATCAAGGTCCAGGAGTCATGGCAGGAGGAAATCAGGTAGTAGAGACAAAACCACCCAGAGCCCCAAATCTAAATAAACTTGGTTGTTTTTAAATATCAGTCTGTCTGTTTATGGCAGCTACTCACCTGTATAGTTTGACCAGACTAGTCAAACACTATTATGTAAATCATACTTTTTGATAAACTGTATATATAATAATATGAAATTATTTGTAACTTCAAGAGCATCAGGGTTTTTTTGTTTTCTGTATCTCTCTGTCTCTCTCTCTTTCTGTGTGTGTGAGAGAGAGAATGTTGTGTGTATCACAAGTATGGAGGTCAAAGGGCAATTTTCAGGAGTCAGTTACACAGTGAAATCCAGGGATAGAACTGAGGTCATGAGGCTTTCACACCAAGTATCTTCACACTCTGAGCCATCTTGCCGGCCCACCTTTATTCTTGTTAAGTGTCCATACCCTTTATTTTTGCTTTATGCATATGAGTATTTTGCCTGCATGTATTTGTAGGCACCACTTGTGTGCCTAGTGCCCATGGAGGCCAGAAGATGGTGTCAGATCCCCTGGACTGGAGTTATAGATGGATGTGAGCTACCCTTTGGGTGCTGAGAATCGGACCCAGGTCCTCTAGAAGTGCTCTTAACCACTGAACCATCTCTCCAGCCCAACACACTTTCATTTTGAACTCAAAAGTCAGATATGGCTTTAATGTTTTTCCCTCAGTTGTCTCATTTCAACAATCCTCATTCTTTTGTCCCATAATTCTTATTTTTACTCACAACATAGAGAATACATCTACGTTTATTTGATGGCATCCCTATTGTTGGATTTTTAAAGATGACCCTCTTAGGTTTCCTTAATGATTCCACACATTTTGATCAATTTCTTAGAATAAACTATATCAAGAAAGCAATCCCAATTGCCTTCCAGGAAGACGACAAAAAAGTCACCTTCCAGCTCCCACAGCACAAAGTTATCTTGATCTTTACCAGTTTGGCAAGTTTAGGTATTTAAGTGCTTGTTTTTATTATCACTATTTTTCCTACTTAATGGCCACTTTTTTTTGTTCTTTTAAAACATATTTTTTCTATATGTAAAAGCTAATTTTTTTTTTTTGCTCTCAAACTTATTTCCTGTTTCAAAGTGTTGAAGTACCCATTACCAGACTCTTCTTTCCCTATATCTACAGCCCCTCCTGGGGCTGTCGCGGTGTATGTCTTACTTGAATAGTGTGTTGTGACAGTTCTTCATATAGAGACATTTTGTCATTTCCCAGAAAATTAGTCACTATTGACTCCATGCACTGTTGAAACAGTCCTGGTATAACAATCACTGAAGAGTGATCAGCGAAGAGAACTGAATGTACGATTATGTATATGATCCCTAGCTTTCCCAAGATGATCTCCTCTCACAGACTTTCACTGTCATGCTCTGGACCTCGACATTCAGTGTCACGTGGTATTTAGGAATCTGACATTTGAGAATTCATTAAAGATGCATACAAGTCTTGTGTGGTAGCTTAGGCCAGTAATCCCTGCGCTTGGGAGGCCGATGCCAGCCAGGGCTAGAGTGAGACCCTGCCTCATTTTAGAAAAAAAAAAAAAAAAAAACAGGCACAAAATATTGAAAAAGTTTAACAAAATGCAATTTGTTTCAATTCTAAATGCCTACTTTGTACTAAAAATGATGGATTTCTAGATTCACTGGGTTCATTAATGCTAAATAGTTTTTTTTTTCGCCTTTTTACTTCTTCGTTTTTTTTTTACTTTATTTATTTTTTAAATTACACTCATGATATTCATTAATTACATTCATGATATTAATCACATTTGTGGTATTCATAGATTACATTCACAGTATTCATTCAATTATATATATAATATATATATTTTTTTTTTAATTTTAAATGCCGAACGTCATTTATTGAAGGGTGGAGGAGGTCTTAAATACAGGCTTACAGCACAATGGGAGGACCCTGGAGGGCAGAAGTTCACTACTGATGTTTTACAATCTTGTTTCTAATCCACTATTCAGGATACCAGACAAGGAACTTCCCTTAAGCATTCAGGAGGGTGGAACCTGGCAGGGAATTAGCATAGGGAGAATATCAAGGTCAAGGTCCGCAAGCAAGGCAACAGTTACCCAAAACGGGGGCCAGGACCCTACAGGTCCCCCTTTTATTAAAAAATGAGCTTCTGACTTGGGTTGCGTGGGACGTCAGCAGGTCACCTTACCCGTCATGGAGACGCCTGCCCAGGCCACACAGGTGCTCTGTCTTAGGTTGGTGAATGCCCCCTAGGCATTACCCGTCTTTGAATACTCATTATCATACAGGCTCAATCGTGTGTGAGCTGCAGAGTTAACTGCTGCCAAAGATCTCAAAGTGGCACTGGGCTTGCAATCTGTGTGTTCGATACAGAAAAGACCAACAGAGGTCCTATCTCACCCATAGCCAGTGGGCTAAAGGCAACTGAGCCATTCCCTTAACGAATGCTAAATAGTTTTAAGTAAATTCGGTATTTTTAAAATACTGTTCAAACTTCAGCCAAGATTATATAAAAATTGTTTTGTATGTGTGATGCTGGGGCTTCAAACATAGTTGGTAGGGGCACTACCCCTGAGGTCCATCCCCAGTCCTAAAGCCGAATATTTAGATCATGATAGGAAAGAGAGGAAAATCCATCTTCATGGGTCCAAAACAACTGAACAAGTGATGACTTTCCCCTCAAATGTTAACTGGCTAGTCTGGAGTGCAGGGGGAGTTTAGAAAACCTCTGCCTGGGTCATTACCCTGAGAGTGACTTTGAGCTTACATTTCCTATAATGTATGGATGCCTTTGTGTGTCTGTGATAAACTACTTACGATTCAACTCCACATTACCGATAGAGGCTCACAGGCTTTTTAGTGAGCAGCTGCATTCACAAAAGCCCTTTAAACCTACAAATGTCTGTTTCAACCTAATTTGCTGAGAATCCTTTCCTTGTTCTTAAATATCTCTGGCTTAGAATGCAGCAGTTTCTGTTTGCAGTAGCAGAAGGCCCCATAACTATACTAGTACTGTAACTGGAAGTTTGACTTGTTGCTTACATTAGGCAGCAGTCAGCAGATATTAGTCCGTTCCTCATACGTAGGAGGTGAGGATTCATCATTTGGATATCATTGATTATCTGGAGAAATCCGAGTTGCTAAATCAGAAAGCGTATAAAAGACAGCTGCAGCAAGGGTTTAAAAGTGGCATTTATTAATTGAAAATAAATGTGTTGTAAATTCTTGATAAAAAAAAATGAGTACTAAATAATCTGAAGTAAACTTTTTTTTTTTTTTTTTGGTTTTTCGAGACAGGGTTTCTCTGTGTAGCTTTGCGCCTTTCCTGGAGCTCACTTGGTAGCCCAGGCTGGCCTCGAACTCACAGAGATCAGCCTGCCTCTGCCTCCCGAGTGCTGGGATTAAAGGCGTGCGCCACCAACGCCCGGCAGTAAACTTATTTTTATCTGCTGTACCTGGGAGAGCATGAAAACACACTCCAAGAACAATTCCATGTTTTGAAGAAACTGAGATCACAAGACTCTTGTCTTATATTCTTGGAATTTTCTCACAAGCACTCAGAATTCTCCGCACATGACTTCAATCTTGGACCATGTTCCGACAGACATGCTATATCATAGAGGAGGGATAGATATCTCATGGGGCCCCACCTCTAAACAAAGAACTACAGGAAACTAATGACTGCCGAGTGAGGGAGAATTAGTTGTCCCCAGGGACAAGCCCCCAAACTGGTTATCCAGTTCCAAGTGGTCATTCCTGAGAGCATATACATATGAGAACACTAAACAGACTGAACAGGTTGTATTTATTTATCTATGCATTTACATATATATGTCATTAAAGAAAAAGAGGCCATGAATCTCAGAGGAAGCAAGGTAGGGTACAAGGAATGAATGGGAGAGGGGAAAGAGAAGGGGGAAATGATGTTATTGTGTCTTCATTTTAAAAATAGAAATATACATATTTAATTTTTTAAAAAGACATTTCACCTTTAACCTTTACAAAAAAAAAATCTCAGCTTGTAGAGCTGTCTCCCCTCTGCACTGTAGACAAGTGAGGAGATCCCAGAGAGTGGTGATCCATAGAAAGACATGACTTACACGTGGCTAACAGGCCTTGCCCTTGTTTAAGGGTCTTTCCTCACACCGATCTGCCTTGTTCTCCATAATAGGAGCATGTGAATCTACAGTCCCAGATAATCTTAGCGATCTACTATAGGGATCCCCTAATTCCCCTGGGTTTTCTCCGACATTAGACACACACGTCACTAAACTTGTTTGCTTTTCTCATATCAATCTGTCTTTTTTAACAGGGAGTCTTAGCTAAAGAACACACAAAGGTTGGGAAGGAAATCATTTTTCCCCCTCTATACTTTATGCAGTGTTTATCATTAACTTTTCCCATTGTTTACTTAAACAACAGTAATAGTTTATCAATTTACACAGTCTCTTTGTCAGCTTGTTAAACCTCACCTGTCCTTTTTATACAGTCTTCCAGAGTAATATGAAGAAGCAGTCCAGCGCACTATCTGGTGGCATGACTATATTTCTGACCCACCCTTATCTTATGTATCTTTAATGATAGAATATCTGAAAACCAAAAGTTCCTCTTCTGGTGGGCTAGTCCAAACTAGTTCAACCTAAGAGAGCTGCCAGAATAGCCACCGAATGGCCTGCAACTTTCCCACAATTTGATTCCCATGCTAAGTGATACATCCACCACTGAGGTGACTGGAATACCAGATCATAAACAGCTCCTGATGGGAGAAGACTGGGGACATCTCAGAGATAGAGACAGACCAGACTATCAGACTGAGACATTTACATATTATCTCCAATATATTGTCACCATCGGAGAAAGAATTCATACATGAGACAAAGCCAAATATAGCAAGCAAAGCTTGCTAATTTGTGAAAATGCACACTTAAGAAGAGCCTGGGTTTCCCCACAGCTCCAGAGAAGCTAGCAAACAAGGAAGACCCTGAGAGGGATGCATAGATCACCCGGCAAAGAAGAAATAAATGAGATCCACATGAGCAAACTGGGGGTGCGGGGGTGGGTAATGGAGGGCAAGGGATGGGGGATAAGAACATAAGGGAACAGGAGGTTCGAGCTGGAACAGGGACAGAGTAGGAGAGCAAGGAAAGAGATACCATGATAAATGAAGACATCATGGGAACAGGAAGAAACAGGGTGCTAGGGAAGTTCCCAGGAATCCACAAGGATGACCCTACCTTAGACTACTAGCAATAGTCAAGAGGGTACCTGAACTGGCCTACTCCAGTAATCAGATTAGTGAATACCCTAACTCATCATAGAGCCCTCATCCAGTAACTGTTGGAAGCAGATGCAGAGATCCACAGCCGGGCTCCAGGCCGAGCTCCAGGAGTCCAGTCGATGAGAGAGAGGAGGGATTCTCTGAGCAAGGGACATCGAGATCATGATGGGAAACGTACAGATACAGCCAGCCAAACTAGTGGAAACTCATAAACTGTGGACCAGCAGCTGTGGAGCCCCCATGGGACTGGACTAGGCCCTCTGGATAGGTGAGACAGTTGTGTAGCTTGAACTGTTTAGGGGGCCCCCAGGTAGTAGGATCGGGATTCATCCGTAGTGCATGAGCCAGCTTTTTGGAGCCCAGTGCCTATGGTGGGACACCTTGTGCAGCCTTGGTGCAGGGGAGAGGGGCTTGGACCTGCCTCAACTGAACGTACCAGGCTCTACTGACTCCTCATAGGAGACCTTGCCTTGGAGGAGGTGGGGATAGTGGGTGGGCTAGGGAGGAAGGCGGGGGGGGGGGGGGGGGGAGGAGAGGGGGATCTGTGGTTGGTGTGTAAAATGAATAGAAAATTTCTTAATAATAAAAAAAAGAGCATGGGTTTCCTTGGTGGGCTTTTTTAGTGGACTTACTAGCGACTCCAGGGGCTGTTGTATATGGTTACGTAGGGTTTGTTTAAGATTTATGTATCTGTGGGGAGTGTGTGCATGTGAGTGTAGGTGCCCAGGAAGTCCAGAAGAAAAGGGTATCAGATCTCCTGAGCTAAAGTTACAGGTGGTCGTGAGCCACCCTCATGGGTCCTGGGAATTAAACTCCCATCATCTGCAACAGCAGTACAAGCTCTTAATCCCTGAGCTGTCACTCCAGGCCCTACACAGACCCTAGTTTTTGACTAGGGTGGTTTGACAGGAACAATATTATTTTTCGTGTCAGAACACAGCTAAGAATGTCATGGTGTCTGCAGTGGAGGCTGTTTTTCCTTCCGTGCAAAGCCCAGCTGGATGGTTGTTGACCCAGAGTCTGGACATGTTTATAGGTTATGACTCTGCCTCTTTGCATTCCTTCTGGCTTCTCTCCAAGTTCTTCCCTTTGGCCCCTTATTGCTCCTTAGTCAGTCCTTGTCACAAAAGGAAGCAGGAAAGGTCATACCAGAATTCCGAGACATCCAAGAAAACGCAGGCTCTCTGTCCCCTCATCGGCCCGTTGCCACCCATGTACATATCATTAAACTTGTTTACTTTCTCCTATCAATCTGTCCTTATCAGTCTGTTGTCCTCTATGACTTCTCAACCTTAAGTGAGTTGAAAATTTGATTCTCATGTGAGACTCCCCCTTTCCCATGATGCTGACACTCAGAATTAGTTCATTATTGGCTTTATGACACCAAACTGAACAGACCCCCTTTCTGACCCCTGTCTCTTGGGGAGACGACCAAAAGCTATTGGTAAAAATATTCTTCTTAACATCTCATCATTGACCTGGTAGGAGTCTCCAGCCGGGGTCAGGCTCATACAGCAAGACTGGACTGTATGTATAGGCTCTCCATTCATGCTGTCTGCTCCCTCTAACTGTACCCACCATCACTCAGTTCCTTCCTCCTCAAGTTCTAACGTGTTTGCTGGTCAGCTCATTAGCTGCACTGGAGAGTCTTCCTCATTATAATGTGATTTTCTCCACAAAGCCAGAGGTTTGTTTCTATGGCGGTGGTAGAGAAAGTCTAGGCAGAACGGTAGCAGCTGGTATTCGCTTACTCTGAGAGCTCATTAAGCTGGCTGATAGAAAAGGCTAGTGGAGATCCTGAAAGAGCCGAGCAGAGGTCAAAACTTTTCGGTAAAGTCGTCAGTAAAGAAGCCCAGACATGAAATTTTCACACCTATCCGACATCAACTTGACACATTCATGATGTTTTTCATGTACAACCTCAGATATCTGGTCTGAGACAACTTTTTGAACTACACTGTTGGGGAAGCAGAATTTCGCGTATCAGCTATAGAATGATAAGGGACTGCAGGAGTGTCATCTGCTCATTTAAAAATAGAAGGACGAACACCTTCTCCTGTGAAAGGTAAACAGTGGGAAGGACAAAGATTAACAGCACAATTAATAAAAAGTTTCTACTGCAAGGCTGAAGAGTCATTTTGTGTTTGCCCGGAATGTGATAAAACAGCACCAAGACGTAATTGTCAAAAAGATAACATTGTATATTTCATACACACATAAAATGGGCAGGTGTCAAGGTTTTACTTGCCCATTAGCTAGTGAGTGAACAAAAGTGAGGCTACACCCGATTTAAAAGCATTTGAAAGAGTAAATATTTATAGAGAATGTTAGAATAAGATTGAGAGGTCAGACACAAAACGGGTTGATTTCCATTAAAAAGCAAACCACAAACCATAGTCTTAGGTATCCTCTGTCTTAGTACAGAGAAGGTATTTGAATCTCAAAAAAAAAACCCAACAAAACAAAACAAACCAACAAGCAACCCCCCCC
>CABHPH010041648.1:0-22683 GCA_902168325.1 Peromyscus nudipes | reverse complement strand
ATGTGTGTGTCTGTCTCAAGAATAATCTTGCTGAAAATGAGGCATGGTCGATGTCATGTCTCTCGGTCATGCTGTTCCACGGTTTGTAAATATTTTCATTAATAGTATTTATGATTAGTGATTCGTTTAAGGTGTACAAGGAATTTCAGTACCCAACAAGATGTGTGGACAAAATTGGGCTTTAGACTCATAATCTATAGGATTTCCCATATCACAAAATCTATGTTAGTGATCTAATTCATGAAATGGTAGGTATCCAATTATCAGGATGATTTTCAAGGGAAGGAGCATTTTTCATGGTGAGGTTATAAACACTGCTTTTTTGATATTTACTATCTCAGATTTTCCTTCATTTATATTCACATTCATCAATATTTCACTTTAAGCAAACATCAGTTTTATTCACAAATATATTTTTTACACCCTGAGTTTGTATTTCCACTATTTTAATAGAAAAAGTAAAACATCAAGAGCTGAATGCTGAAGTTTAATATATTTTGTCACAGTGACTCTCAACTGCAGCTTTCCTTGATTCATTGTTAGATCTATATTATCTTCCCATTACATAAATATATTGGGAATGCTTTGAGTCCCCTTTCAACAAACTGTTTCTTCTACTTGAGTTAAATTTTTTTACCTGACATAGAACGTCATGCTCATGAGTGTGTAATTCTTGAAAAACTTCACTTCACACATCAACATCCTGAATTCACTATTTTCTCCCATCACACTCTCAATTTTGGATGCTAGGTAGATGGTAGTAAAATTCCCTGAAAACTAAAAATTAATATGAATTTGATTCACCAGTCAGAGGATCTGGGTTCGAGTCCCAGCAACTTATGTTGGCACACAACCTCCTGTAACTTCATTTCTAAGGATATCACATGGCCTTTGTGGGTTCTTCATGTACATAAAGAAACATGCAGAGCAAACACATACATAAAATGACAAAATAAAATTAGTAAATATTTTAAATAGAACAATGGCTAAAAAAACTAACTAAATTATAGATTTTCAACTAAAGAAATAGAACATTATTTTTATGAGTGTTATAAAAATTGATTGTGTATGTAATGTGATAACAGCATTATTGTATATTTTTGTTCCTTCACCAAAAATGCCTGAAATATTATTTGAAAACATATAGATATATTTACTTAATAAAGGTAATAATTTTATATAATACTAAATATGATTGAGAAAAATATAGAGTAAAAATTTAGCTAAAATATAGATTGTAGGTTCATATTACAAGCAGCTTTAATGCACATAAATAATCTAGAAGAATACATAATAAAATTCATGTGTAAATACATCCAATGCATATTTGGATGATAAAACATCTTTGTATGCCAATGCATTATGAACGATTATCCACTGAGAAATCACTGTTATCCAAAGAGGAAGAAGTTAAAACTGTGCCTGTTGGGTGGTTTTACCTCTGATTTCAACACCTTTGCTGCAGCATTTGGGAACCGCGGTAAACACACACACACACACACACATACACACACACACACAAATCTCAACAAAAAATAACTCTTACTATTGGAACATTATAGGATTATAATTCATATCACTATTATTCGACACATTGTCCATAGTAGGAAGACTATAAAACAAAGAGAGATCCATACCTCAAATGCATGCCACATAATGTTTGTCATGCAGATATTAGATTGATTTAAATTTTCTATTATGTTCATCACAATTCACCCCTGAGTTTTTGAGGGACAGTGAAATATTTTATACAATTTATGTTAATCTTCAAGTATGAACATATGGTTTATTATGCTAAAGTGCATATGAAATTAAGAAAAAAACATGGTATTTTTTAAAAAGTGATTTTTTACCACCTTTACCAAATAAAAATGCAATTAGACAATATAAGAAGCTCAAATGAGGTCATTGGAACCTTAAAAATAAAGCAAAAGTTTTTAAGACATGAGATTATTTTACAGTACAAAAAGCTGCCCACCAATACTTTCATCAAATCACATTAATCATTAGGTCAAAAAATGGCAAATTCATCACAGCCACTTCTGCCCCTGCATAAACCCCCTGAAAGCCCATCCTTGTACCGGTAAGGGTTTCTCAGTGGCAGACACCAAACAGACCAGAACAGTGAGCAGAAGAACCTTCATCTTCTAGAATTTTCTCTTTCTTCTGGAGCAGAAGACCAGAGTGTTGCAGCTGCCAATGAAATAATGAACTAAAGTCACACGCACAGCATTTAGGTTTGCACGATGTGTGATGAGCCCTTTTTAACTGAACCTTTTCTTTAGTTGTTTGTTTTTAATTTTCGGAGCAGTCTGGTTGTCAGTATTTGAATATGTCTGGCATTGCTTCAGTTAAACCCATAGGATGAGAATTCGGTGGAATGTAATGTTCCTGTGTATGTCAAGGAGAGCAATTCAGTAACGTTACACTCCACTGAATTCTAATCCCATGATGACAGCAAGTTTGATGACATTATATAAAGGAAAGGGCAAAGTCAGCATGAAATGTCTCAAGAACATTGACTGGTAGTACTTCCTGATTTATGTACGACTAAGACCTATGTACTACATGTTAATTCTCATTTTAATATGAAAAATTATATGAAAGTGTCTCACTAAAATTATTTTTCAAGTTCATTAAACTACTTTCTGTGTTTTTATTTTTTTATTTTTATTTTATTTCATTTTATTTTATTTTATTATTTTACAATACCATTCAGTTCTACATATCAGCCACGGATTCCATTGTTCTCCCCCCTCCCGCCCCCTCCCCTTCCCCCATCTCACCCTCCATTCCCACCTCCTCCAGGGCAAAGCCCTCAGTCATTGGATGGGGTTTCTAGCACAACAATTAGGGTGTTTGGCCATCCCATCACCAGAGTGGGTCAGTTCGGGCTGTCTCTCGACCATTGCCAGCAGTCTATTGTGAGGGTATCTTTGTGGATTTCTGTGGGCCTCTCTAGTACTTTGCTTCTTCCTATTTTCATGTGGTCTTCATTTATCATGGTCTCCTATTCCTTGTTCTTCCTCTCTGTTCTTGATCCAGCTGGGGTCTCCTGCTCCCCCAAGCTCTCTTTCCCTCGACCCTCGCCCTTCATTTCCCCCACTTATGACCAGGCTGTTCATGAAGATCTCATCCATTTCTCTGTCATTGGGCGATCCCCGTGTCTTTCTAGGGGTCCTGTTTTCCAGGTAACCTCCCTGGTGATGTGAGTAGCAGTCCAGTCATCCTTGCTCCACATATTAGACCAAGAGCAATTCTTTGGACATCTTGTTATTAGTAAAATAAGCAATAGCTGGCTATTGGTTAAATGATGAAAATGTCTATGTTGAATTTCAAGTGTGACTCTGTGTAGTTTAAACACAAAAATTCAAATTTAACTGAAAATCAGATGCATGTTTGTCTGAGATGAATTCTCATGTAGTGCTTGAATCTGCAAGTTCATATGGAATGATTTAAGGTGTCTATGCTCTCTGATCCCACTAGGAAACTGCAATTTAAAGCTTTCAAAATCACCAGTTAAGGACACAAATAAAAGAATCAAATTTTCATGCTTAGTCACTTGTTCTGGTGCCATGTTTTTTTCCATTTTTAAGTTGATTAGTTTCTATTAGTCCTTTATGTGCAAGCCATGAAGCTCTTATTTCATACCAGTTAGTAGTACAATATTCCCTGCATCAGGGTGCTCATGATTCTTTAAAGAAACTATAAATCATTCCTGATGTGCTTGCTCAATGTGTGCTTTAAGAACTGCCATATAGCCTGGGATACAGAGTGAGATCCAGGAAAGGCACAGAGCTACATAGAGAAACCCTGTCTCCAAAAACAAGCAAACAAACAAAAAAAAGAACTGCCATAAATTATATTGTGAGGAAGACCTTGGGACTTTCTAGTATATTTTACAACAATGTCATGATAAAACATATGCTTTTAATCCTAATGCTATAGACACCACAAAAGAAGCAGATGATAAAAATCAAATCTTTAAAAGATCACTCACTCTTACTGCAAGGGAATAAACAGGTTAGAGATAAAGATGTAGCTGAAGCAGAAGCAGACCTGGGAGAGATTAGTGATAGTGTCAGCTGGAGGAGGACAGTGATTGAGGGAAAGGCAGGTGAATTTGACAATAGTGTCATGTGGTGATATTTTATTTGTGCTGTAACAAATAAAACTTATATGGAGATCAGAGAACAGAACAGCCATTAGATTAGACACAGCGGCCAGACAGTGTTGGCACACACGCCTTTAATCCTATCACTCAGGAGGCAGATATCTGTTTGGATCTCTGTGAGTTCAAGACCACACTGGGAACAGAGCCAGACATGGTAGCACACTTGAGATCTCATGTCTTTGCTTGGGCAGGTCACATGTCTTTAATCCCAGGTATTGATGGCAGGAAGCAGAAAGATATATAAGGCATGAAGATGAGGAACCAAATGCTTTTTTGCAGCAGTTCAGCTGAGATTCATTCCAAGGAGGACTCAGAGGTTTTCAGTCTGAGGAAACAAGATCAGCTGAGGAGATGGCAAGATGAGGTTGGCTGTGGATGGTTCCGTTTTTCTGATTTTTCAGCATTTCACCAACACTTGGCTTTGGGTTTTCTATTTACAAGAACATTTAAAACTCATGTTACAGTGTTACTGCATTTTCTGATGAATTATAATTAGGAGAATAAAAGCAGTAAAGGTCAACAGTGACTCAAGGTTCTTATTGCAGTATATAGTTGGGTATTTGCTAAGATAAAAATATCTAGAGCATCATGCATTCTGGGGGGAAATCATGAGATCTGTTTGGAACAGACTACTTGAGATGCCTAAGAAACTTGGAGACACATATGGAGTCAGTCAGAAAGAGAGTGGGGGAAGAAACCTGACTCTGCTTCCTCACAGTTTCGGTGAGCCACAATTGCTGCTGAGTTGAAGCATGTGGTCAGCAAAAGGAACTTCATAATTCATGTCCTTAAATCCCGTACACTTTCCAGTACTTGACTTGGCAACTTCAAGGTGAGCTGCTGCCAAGTCCTGTCCAGATAAGGAGCTATGTCCATTACAGGTGCACCTACTTCCTGCTTTCCTGCATTCAGAGATGTTACCACCATGTAGAAAGACAGACATCATGGAAAAGGAAGAATCTGGTACTGATTTTTGAACAGTGAAGAATGTGAAATTGGAAATCTGTAAAAAAACTAAACAAAATTGAAGTGTGTCAGACAGCAAGAACACTGTCATTTGGAGAATGCTAGACTCAGCTGTAGGCCAGGTTCCGTTGTCTTCCTAATATCTAGGGACATCTGTACTGGTTACTGAAGAACAAATGGATTTCTTTTCATATGAAAATAATGCTTTTTGACAAATGATCAAAGGACACTTAATGGTTGCAAACTTGCATTGGTCTTATTGCAAAGCAAAATTGTCAATTTCTCCTTTACTCTCACTATTATCATACACCTAATTGGCATCTCTATTTTACGCAAGAGACAAAGGCTCAGAGAGCTTCCAAAAATGTGACCAACTTTGTATATGCAGTGATAGTGCAGTAGACTCTACATAGGTTCATCTGTCTTGCTTGTCATCAAGACAGTGCACCTTAAATTAACAACCCAAGGTTCTACTTGATAAATAAATGATTAATCAATCAATTTCCTGGTCTTTCTTCTATGGCCAACTTTGATTTTATGTTAGAAGTGGGTGTAGGTGAAGAAGGTGGGGTGTGGATGGGTGCTGATATCAGGTTCATAAACCTGTTCAGCCTAGTTTCATTGCTGATTACAATAATAATTAACAAATCCCAGGTATGAATTCTAGAATGTACAGAGAAGTAAGATGGGCTCCAAGACTGTGGACAGTTTTAGTTCACAGGTTTCTATAGTGGTATTTTATTTGTACTGAAATGTGATTTTAATTGTATGTTGGAGCATGTGTCTCCAATGCTGGCTGTATCCTTGAACACACAGAGATCTAATTAGCTCTGTTTACCAAGTGCTGGGATCAAAGGCGTGCGCCAAATACGCCCAGCTCTGCTATGGCTTGCTATTGGCTCTGACCCCCAGGCAACTTTATTTATTAACATACGAATAAAATCACATTTCAGTACAAATAAAATACCACTATAGGTTCCAATAATTAGGATTCTGTATATGCCTATTTGAAAAAAAAATTATGTTGATGTGAAAAGCATGAATAAATAATAATAACTATTATCATTATTATTATTATTATTATTATTATATGAATGATATTACTCTTTAGGCAGGGGATGGTCATGGTTCCCCAAATTTTGATTCCATTAAATGTGTTCTGTTCACCTTAGATATCTCAGATTGAGCATAATGTAGCTGGTGGGGATGAAGGTGGGTCCAGAAGGTGGAATGTTTACATGGGTTAGCACAATGTGACCCATCCTAACTGGATCTATCCTGAGTCTCCCAGTATCTTAACAGCCACCTCTTCTGCCATCTCTTCTATGCACTGTATGGAACAGGTAGAGAGCCTGAACAAAGCACAGAAACGGGTTTAAGAACCTGGCCAAGGTACTCAGTGCTGCAAAGAAGAATAGCCAGCATTTGGTGTCCACAGGTAACATCACTGTGCTCTACACAACAAACAAATGCATATGAAAATCTTTAGAATAATCACTGATTGAGACTTTTGATAATATTAAAAATCACTGAAAATATTAAAGAATTCAAATGACGTTTTTGTTTGTGTTTATTTTCTCCCTTTTTTGAAGCTATCTTTCATGGACACTGTTGTTGAAAAGCATCATGGTTGAGTATAAAAAGTGCAAGAAAGCCTAATCACATCTTAATTTACTGAAAATATTTCTTTAATTAATTAAATAATTTTAAATAATTAAAAAATCTTTATTTAATTAAAGTTATGTATTTAAATGAAGAATTCTATTTATAATTCTATTTATATATAAATATAATTAAAAGTAGCAAAGCTATGATTGGTGTTACTGTTAATCTTCATAATATAGGAAAAAGTTACTCTCCCCTAGAGCAATATGTAGATTTCTTTCATCTTGGAGGCAATGGGAAAGAATATTGTGAAACTCCTGACAGTTGAAAATTAGTAATATTTGTGGAAGTCAAGAGTGTATCTTGCATTGGGAAATACTGTAAACGTAGATAAACTTTCTAAAAGTCTTCCAATACACAACCTTTCACATACTTTACGTTTGTGGTACATAATCAATATTCACACAAAAGGAACTGTCATTCTAAAGCCTGGGACAGAGCTGAGGAAACCAAATGAAGACAAACACAGTTCAACCCTGTGACATGTGTTATTTTAATCAAATCTTCCACCAGACTCCTCATCCACTAATCTTTTTTTCATTTACAATCTCAGAAATTTTGTCACTACCATCAGCTCATGAACATCTTACTGTTTTGTTTGTTTGTGTTGCTTTTTTCTTTTGAAGCTGCATGGAAGACAGCAAGATCAGGAATATTTCCCATATCACCTTTTCTGTGAAATCAGAACCACGACAATGAAGAAAACTCATCCTTCTCAAATTTTCTTTTCTTTTCATCTTTCCTATGAAGCCAGAGCCCCAGTTTCATGGATTTTGTTTCCAACTCACTACCATTCTTGTGTTGACTAAAGGAATTGATATCTCACCAACATATTTCTGTCTTTAATCAATGCCATGTAATACACAACAAACAAAAATATGCAATTCAATCTAAGTACTGAAAAATAATCTGATTTAAGAGAAAGATGATTCTGTGATTCAGATAACTGGATGCCACTGAGACAAACTAAGTTTGGTTAGAGGACTCAAACGTTGTTGCAAATCAACCGTAAGTTCAGTATCTTCTGGTAAGTTCTTCTGGCCTCCACAGGTACTTCACCTACCTGGTGCATTTACCCATACAAAGCCACAAAGATTTATACATAATTAAAAATAAAATATATTTTTTAAAAATCTGATTAGCTTAGCCAGACATGTTGCTGCAAGTCCTTAGTCCATTTCAGGTCTCGGGAAGCAGAGGCAGGGGGATCTCTGTGATTTGGAGGGCAGTCTGGTCTACATGTTGAGTTCTACAACAGCTAGGACTACATAATGAGACCTTGTCTCAAACCAAAACAGAAAACAAACAAGGAAGCACAGAAATAAATAAAAATAAGGCAAAACTGGTTGATAATAAAACAGGAAATAATTTTATTGAGAATAATTACATAATTCATTGATGTATCATAATTATACAGGAAAACATAACCAATAACTTAAATATGACCTACAAAATTTCTATGACATGTCTTTTAGTAGGTAAAGCTCCAAAGCTAGGACATCTTAAGAGTCAGAGGAGGGTACTCTTAAGAAGCCAACCCAAATTCCCATCTGATTTTTTTTTTAAAAAGGGCTATTTTAAGCACCTATCTGAACTTATTCTTTTTTCACAAAGACAAAGTGGCTTGTCTATACTCAAAGGCACATTCCAAACATTTGAGTGAGAAGCATGAATGTTCCCTTACTGGAGGACTCTAATACTATTGCACCATGAACATTATACATTATGATAGCATTAGATGTTCTGGTTTTGTCTAAGAGTTAGAGGACAAAAGGAAAGTAAGGTGAAACACAGAAACATAGAGTCAAGAGCATGCACAGAGGCCTCACCTCATGTCCATTCTTATGCTGTGTTTTACCAGAGTGTCTGCCACTTCCTTTTTACAAGAGAAATGTTATCAGTCCCTTGACTTTAAAACTGAATAAAACCATCTATAACAAGAAAGCATAAAAAGAAAACAAAATTAATTTACTCAACTAACAGATTATTCCCATCCTTTCTAGAACCCATATGACTGTAGATGGGTTGGTATTAGGCTCTGATATCAAGGAGATATCTGTGTTCATAGAGGTAGAATGATTAATTATCTATGAATTATAAACAAATTATGTTTTATGTGGCAAACCCCACAGTTTTTACACTAACACAGCATGCTCAGCCAAGTATCTGCAGTAGGCCACTAAAACACACAAGTAAATCTGAAAAACACAAAAATGACAATTATTCAATGTGGTAACACTAGACAGAGATACAAAGAGGGTCAAACTCTCCCCACCCCACATCTGTCTTCAGGGTCCAAGAATGAAGTTTAATCGGAAACAGAGGAATGAGATGCATTCCTAAGCTGTCGCAGTGGAAGTGTGACTATCTCAATCATTATGAACTCAGGTCCAGTTTCTCCTTCAGGGTGGGTTGATATGTTGACAAAAGTGTGTGCACTGTCAAATTGGATTCAGGCTGTGGTCTTGGTGGGCATTGGGATCCATCCTTTTCGTTTACCCATCATGAGATGTCTGAGGAAATTTTTTTAATTTCCTTTTTATTGATTTTTTGGAAATTGCATATCATACACCCCAACCCTACTCATCTCCAAGTTCCCCTGTATCTGCCACTCACTCCTGCAGTGTCCTCACCAAAGGAAAGCTAAAAAGATTAAAACTAAGAATAAGAAACACAATAGTAAAAAGGAGAGAAGGAGAAACACTTCATCCCCCTGTCTTTCCCACCTCTCCTTCACCTCTTCCTTCATCCTAGTAAAACTGGGAGCTACTGTGTATCATGCATTATATCCTTTTGTTCAAACAGCTTTACTTGCAAATGTTTGTGGGGGTATTGTGTTCCCCAAAATATTGTGTATGCTAATAAACTTATCTGGGGTCAGAGAACAGGACAGCCACAATATTAAACATAGAGGTTAGGCAGTGGTAGCATACGCTTTTAATCCTAGCATTCCAGAGACAGAAATCCCTCTGGATCTCTGTGAGTTCAAGGCCACATTGGAAACGGCCAGGCAAGGTGATACACACCTTTAATCCCAGAAAGCCACACCTTTAATCCCAGGGAGTGGTAGTAGAAAGCAGAAAGGTATATAAGGCGTGAGGACCAGAAACTAGAAGCATTTGGCCTGGAGAAGCGGCCTGGAGAAGCATGTGGCTGGTTAAGCTTTCAGGCTTCTAGCAGCAGTTCAGCTGAGACCCATTCTGGATGAGGGCTCGGGGCATCCAGTCTGAGGAAACAAGACCAGCTGAGGACCCAGCGAGGTGAGATAGCTGTGGCTTATTCTGTCTCTCTGACCTTCCAGTGTTCACCCCAATAACTGGCCTCAGGTTTGATTTTATTGATAAGAATTGTTAAGATTCATGCTACAAATGTTCATTGTGTAATGAGTTGTCAGTCAGGTTTGAGGCCTCTATCTTTGGCACACCTTCAACACTGGACCCCCACCAACATTCCTCTCCATTATCCTGCTGGTGCCCCAAGTCATGGAGATCCTATAGTGAAGGCTTCACAGAATCAGTCTCATCCCACACTTTAGCAGTTTAGAGATGGGGTAGTTATCATAGAATGCAAACTCCAGAGCCTGGATATGTGCCTGGGTGGCAGTTGTGTTGGTCAGACCGGGCCCTTAGGACCACTCCTCTGAGGTCAGATGCAATACCAGCAGTAAGGAGTGAGTGAACCTTCTCAAATGTGGGATCCAGTTCTCCTTTTAGGGATGAGATCAGCGTTCCCATGCTGTGGTCATTAGAATCTGTTATCTCACAGCTAGGGAGGTTCAGGGTCAGCTCTTCTGCTGGGAAAATGCAGGGTGGGTTGTAGGGAGGAGCATGGTATTCCAGGCCAGTGAGATTTGGGTCAGCTCAGCAGGGCTCATGAACTTCGACACATGGTTAAACACATGGTTTGCATGGGCAACTATGGTAGCACAGGTAATAGATATCCACCCAGACTCCAGCTGCTCTAGGACCACAGACTCAGATGGGGTCAGTGGCAGTAGTTTGGAGCCTGATGACACCATGACCTCAGGTGGTAGTGTACGCCTCTCAGATCTAGGTGGGCCCAGCAGCAGCATAGTCTCTGGGTTTCAACCTGGACCCATATGGCAGTTCAGACCATGGGCTATCAAGCCACACAATGTTAACAAGAGTCACAGACCCCAACACAGACTTTGGCTCTGGCAGGGCCAAAGATGTCTAGAGGCATTCTAATTCCTTGAGGCTCTTTGTCTCAATAGTCTGAAAGCAAAATGAAAAGTGCTAATGTCTCCTAAATATACCATCATCCTAGTCAATGTATTTTTAGGATGATTTATAAAGAAGAGATAGTTGACAGCACCCACATTAGTATAATTGAAAACATTATAAAATACTCTGGCTCTGCAACTTAATAACTCCATGAAACACCTTCCAGAAATGCTAAATCAAGAAAATCTGGTTTAGGGACTGAAGAGATGGCCCAATGGCCAAGAGCACCTGCTGCTCCTACAGAGGACCTCAGTTCAAGTCCCAGCATCCACCCAATAGCTCACAACCATTTGTAAATGGAACTTCAGGGCATCCAGCACACCTTCAAGTCTCTGTGCGCACCAAGCAATCCTTTAAGCTTTCTTTCAACATCATCCTTTTAATATAACAGACCCCCTCTCCCATAATCATGTAAATGTCTCTCACACTTCCATGGGTGACCCCTCATTGATGTAGGCTTCACTGCTGGCACAGACTTGGTAGTGCCCTATTCCTTAAGTACTTCTCTTTCAATGAACCCTCATGCTTAATTCTATGTTATAAATCTCTTTCGAGTAAAGTCTGTCCCCCATGCTGGATCAACCTGAAATTCCTGACCAAGGTAAACTCAAAGAACTGGGTTTGACAGTTGTATGTGCATAATGGATATTGTATGGTGCAGGCTTCTGCTTCGCACCTCTGTCAGCTTTGAAGATCTGCTGGGATCCCTTTGAAGAATTTTAAGTGATTTTTTTTCTATATTCTCACTTGTCTTCCCAGCATTGTGTTTTCTGACTCCTATTTTCCTCTTGAAACTAAAATATTTCTTAATGTTACTATTTTATATTAATTAGTTAAGTAATTTATTTTATGTGTAAAGGTGTCAGTTTTGTTTAGAAACATGTGCACCATGAGTGTGAGCCCCAAGCCTTCAAAGAAAAGAAGAGTTTTTCCTTAGAAGAGAAAAGTACATCAAAAGTCCTGGTACCGTATTTCCAGGTAGATGTGTATCATCATTTTTTATGCTGGGAATTGAACCTAAGTCCCAATGTCACATTGATAGCTTGGTTTTTGGATCTCAATCTTTTCTGCAGGTAAGTATCTGTTTCCCATTTTAATACAGAACCCTCACTGTGGGGTGGTGCACTGAGAAAGAATTTTCCATAATGATCAGTGGTGATTTTAATAAGAATGGCCCCCATAGTCTCATATATTTGGAGGCTTTGGGGACAAGGGAGTGGCAGTATTTGAAAGGAATAGAAATGTGGCTTGTTGAAAGATGTATGTCACTGGGGATGGGCTATCAGGTTTCAAAAGCCCATGCCAATTCCAGAGTCTCTCTCTCTATCTGTAGATCAGAATATAGAACTCTAAGTAACAACTCCAGCAACAAATCTGAATGTGAGCTGCCATGTTCCCAACCCTAAGTATAATAAACTAAACGTGTGACACTGTAAGCAAGCTACCAACTAAATGCTTTCTCTTGCAAGAGTTTCCATAGTCATGGTGTTTCTTCACAGCAACAGAGCAATAACTGAGACATGTTCCCAGTCAATGCTTTTGAATTTATACTCTCAGGATCTCAATTTTCAGAGCCACCCAAATACTAACTAAATATATTCATCACACAGATATATCTACTCTGCAAGTTTATAAGTAGACTCTTAAGAACAACAAGTTTATTCAGGGCATTAACAGACTGGATAATAAATGAGGACTCTATTGTATTTTATTTTAGGAAGCACAAGCACAATCTTTCACAGTGAAGGATTTAAGGAGGATGTATGGAGACCACGGTGCTCTTCACTCTCCATTTCACTAATTGGAGTAGAAGATCAAACAAATATTCCTGAGGTACAGCATGGAGGTTCATTATTTGTACTGACTATTTTTGGTCAATTTTCAATAAAATATCTCTTCAAACTGAACTCATTAGTAAATATCACAGTTTCAACTTCAATGCATCACTGCCAACCAAGATATGTGGAAAATGTTCAATCATGGTCATGTGCTGCACAGTGGCTTTATTATTTTCATGACAAGTAATGGCAAGAAAAAAATAGAATAGAAAGTGTTATCAGTGTGGACTGATTTCTTGACCTGACCTCTTCTAACACCCAGCAGGGAGAAAACACCAAGAGGCTGGAAATGCTAAAAGTGGTGCAAAGTGTATGAGAACTTTGAACTTGAGAAACCTGGACATCCACAAGGAGCATCATCTGTATGGGGCAGATTTCACAATGCTGAGTGCAATGTGGACATCAAGGAATGGACATTAAGTGTCTTACCCTCTTTTTTTTTTTTTTTTGGTTTTTCGAGACAGCGTTTCTCTGTGTAGCTTTGCACCTTTCCTGGAACTCACTTGGTAGCCCATGCTGGCCTCGAACTCACAGAGATTCGCCTGGCTCTGCCTCCCGAGTGCTGGGATTAAAGGCATGCGCCACCACGCCCGGTGTGTCTTACCCTCTTTACAACCCAAGAGAACAATATCGACCACCTGTTAAAATGTGCACATGGGTACAATAAAGGAGAATATGTTATGGCATCAATCAAATGCTCCCTGTTTGCTGCTGAGGCCTGTTCCACAATAGTAATTCAGACCTGGAGCTCTAAACACACTGAAAATTCCATGGATAAAAGGATTTGGTGAGGGGATGGCCAAACACCCTAATTGTCGTGCTGGAAGCCCCATCCAATGACTGAGGGATCTGGAAGCAGAGATCCGCGGCTAGGCCCCGGGCAGAGCTCCGGGAGTCCAGTTTGCAAGAAGGAGGAGGGTCTATATGAGCGAAAATTGTTGAGACCAAGGTTGGATAAAGCCCAGGGACAAATGGCCAAATGAATGGAAACACATGAACTGTGAGCCGGTGGCTGAGGGGCCCCCAACTGGATCAGGCCCTCTGAATGGGTGAGACAGTTGGTTGGCTTGAACTGTTCGGGAAGCATCCAGGCAGTGGGACCGGGTCCTGTGCTCAGTGCATGAATTGGTTGTTTGAAGCCTGGGGCTTGTGAGGGGTCGCTTGGCTCAGCCTGGGAGGAGGGGACTGGCCCTGCCTGGACTGAGTCTGCCAGGTTGGTCTTGGTCCTCCTCCAGGGGAGGCTTTGCCCTGAAGGAGGTGGGAAGGGGGGGTATTGGGGGGGAGGGGGAGGGAGGCGGGAGGGGGGAGAACAAGGGAATCCGTGGCTGATATGTGGAACTGAATGGTGTTGTAAAATTAAAAATAAAAAAAAAAGGATCTTAGGTCCCAAGGAGAAATGTAGTGTTGTTTATGTAGATTGACAGAGCACCAAACTGCTAACTATATGTTTATGTTCAAAACAATGGACAAAAGGTACTGTCAATCTCACACATAGCTGCTCACAATAATAAGAATTAATGACAGTTGAGTGTTGAATATCAGACAAGGCCTCTGAAAACCACATTTAATCAACAGGGAATGTGGTGTCAGGAATGGGAGTGTTCCCACAAGTTCAGATGTCTGATCATATGGTCACCAGTATCTGGGGCTGTTTGGGAATGAGTGAATATCAATGCCAGGACTTCCTGGGAAATGCCAATGAAAAGCATGTCACATATAGCTCTTACCAGAGAAAGAAAGTGTATTTTTCTGGAGGAAGTAATGCAATGGGTTTAGGATCTGAGATTTCATGCCTTGCCCATCACCAAAAAACGCTCCATTTGGATTCCCTGCTGTGCAATGCTAATCATCAGAGCATCCAGAATAATTTCTGAACATGTGGCCAGAAGTATTTTTCTGTCTTTCTAAGCTATCCTGTGGGATTAAAGTTTACCACCAGGGTAGCAGACACTGATGCAGGCAGAAATTTTACCTTGTACTTGCTGATAGGAATTCCTGCCACGCCTCCATGATCGCACATGCCCTGGTGGGACACATCGTCATTTCTGCCCAGTCATTTCCGGGTCATATGTCCTACATAACCCATGTGCTGCATGGTCACATTAATAGTGAACAACGTGACCACATGATCTATGCACATGTGTGGAGTTGCCACATGGGCCTGTATCTGCATGTGTAGGGTGGTCCTTAAAAAGCGGGCCCCATGTCCCTCCACCCCCTTTCCTCGTGTGTCCTTTCAACAGACCTGATCACATTTAACCCTTCTCCCTTTAATTTTTTCCCCATTTTTCTTTATTATGAAATTTTCTACTCACTCCACATACTATCGACAGATCTCACCTCCTCCCTCCTCCCTCCTCCCACCCCCCAGCCCTCTTTCTCAAGCCACCCCGCATCCCCACATACCCCAAATTGAGGTCTCCGGTGGGGAGTCCCCAGAGCCCAGCACACTGAGCCTAGGCAGGTCTAAGCCTGTTCGCACTGCACCACAGCTGTGCAACACATCACACCTCAGACACCAGATTCCCAGAAGCCTGCCATAGACCAGGGACAGATCCCAATCCCCCTCCCTGGGTACCCCCCAAATAGTTCGAGCCAAACAACCGTCTTCCGTATACAGAGGGCCTAGTCTAGTCCCATGGGGGTTCCACAGCCCCATGGGGCTTCGACTAGTGTGGTCCGTCATCTCTGCATGTCCTTCGATCATGATTTCGACATTCCTCACCTGCAGAATCTCTCCTCTCTCTCATCAATTGGATTCCCGGATATCAGCCTGGTGCCTGGCCATGGATCTCTGCATCTGCCTCCATCAGTCACTGGACAAAGGCTCTATGATGACAGTTAGGTTATTTGCTAGGGTCCAGGCACCCTCTGGACCACTGCCAGCAGACCAAGGTGGGGTCAACCTTCTGGATTCCTGAGGGCCTCCTCAGTACCCTGACTCTTCCTATTCCCATGATGTCCTCATATATCATGATATTGTCCTCCCTGCCCTCCCACTTTGTCCTTGTTCCAGCTTGACCCTCCCATTTCCCTATGTTCTCATTCCCCACTCCTCACCCTCTGCCACCTCCCCACACCCAGTCTGCTCATGTAGATCTCATCCACTTCTCATTCACAGGGTCATCCATGTGTCCCTCCTAGGGTCTTTCCCTGTTAGCTAGCCTCTCTGGAGTTGTGGGTTGCAGTCTGGCCATCCCTTCCCTCACATTTAGTATCCACATATGAGTGAGTACACACTATGTTTGTCCTTCTGAGTATGGGTTACACCACTCAGGATGATATTTTCTAGTTCAATCCATTTGTCTGCAAATTTCATGATATCATTGTTTTTTACTGTGCTCCATTGTGGATATGTGCCACATGTTCTTTATCCATTCTTTAGTTGAGGGGCATCTAGGATGTTTCTAGGTTCTTGCTATTATAAATAATGTTGATATGAATATAGTTGAGCATGTGTCCTTGTGGTAAGATTGAGCATTCCTTGGGTATATGCCCAAGAGTGGTATAACTGGGTCGTGAGGATGACTTTTATTCCCAATTTTCTGAGAAACCACCATACTGATTTCGAGAGTGGCTGTACAAGTTCACATTCCCACCAACAGTGGGAGAATGTTCCACTTTCTCCATATCCTCTCCAACATAAACTGTCTTCAGTGTTTTTATCTCAGCCATTCTAACAGGTGTAAGATGGTATCTCAGAGTTGTTTTGATTTGCATTTCCCTGATGACTAAGGATGTTGAGCAATTCCTTAAATGCCTTTCAGCCATTTGAGATTCTTCTGTTAAGAATTTTCTGTTAAGCTCTGTAGCCTATTTTTTTTAAATTTGATTGTTCAGTATTTTGAAGTCTAGCTTTTTGAGTTCTTTATATATTTTGGAGATCAGCCCTCTGTCAGATGTGGGGTTGGTGAAGATCTTTTCCCATTCTGTAGGCTGTCGTTTTTGTCTTATTGACTGTGTCCTTTGCTCTACAAAAGCTTCTCAGTTTCAGGAGGTCCCATTTACTAATTGTCGCTCTCAGTGTCTGTACTACTGGTGTTATATTTAGGAAGTGGTCTCCTGTGCCAATTCATTCCAGACTACTTCCCAATTTCTCTTTTATCAAGTTCAGTGTAACTGGATTTATGTTGAGGTCTTTGATCCACTTGGACTGGACTTTTGTACATGGTGACAGATATGGATCTATTTGCAATCTTCTGCATGTTGACATCCAGTTCTGCCAGAACCTATTGTTGAAGATGCTTTCTTTTTTCCATGGTGCAGTTTTGGTTTCTTTCTCGAAAATCATATGTTCATAGGTTATGGTGATATTTTATTTGTATGTTAATAAATGAAGTTGCCTGGGGGTCAGAGCTAATAGTAAGTCATAGCAGAAGCCGGACAGTGGGGGTGGGGTACACCTTTAAACCCAATCACATGACAGGCATATCTCTGTGTATTCAAGGACACCACCAGCATGGAGACACATGCCTTTAATCTCAATAACAAACCATAGAAGACCTAGAGGTCTGTATAGACAGGCAGTGACGAGGAGGTCATGTGGTTGGGTTTACAACCAATGAGAAGGCAAAACAGAAAGTCAATAAAAAGACAGACACATAGGAAGTAGGTCTCTTTCTGAGGGGAAGGGTAAGAAAGGGTTTTTAGTATCAGCTCCTAGCTACTGCTCTGACCTCTTGGGCTTTTAACTTTGCATTTGGCTCTGTGTTTCTTATTTAATAAGACTGTTAGATCTATGATAGGTGTGTGGATTAATGTCAGGGTCTTCAGTTGGAGTCCATTGGTCCACATTGTAGATGAATAATCTTATTAAATAAGAAACACAGAGCCAATTGCAGAGTTAAAAGCCCAAGTGGTCAGAACAATAGCTAAGAGGTAAAAACCTTACCCTTCACTGCCACTGCTGTCCTCCTCAGCAAGAGTGCTACTTCCTGTGTATCTGTCTTTTTATAGACTTTCTGTTCTGCCTTCTCATTGGTTGTAAACCCAACCAAATGACCTCCTTGTCACTGCCCATTTATACAGACCTCCAGGTCTTCTATGGTTGGTATTGAGATTAAAGGTGTGTGTTTCCATGCTGGTGGTATCCTTGAACAAACAGAGATCTGCCTGTCATGTGATCGGGATTAAGGGAGTGTGCTACCACTGCCAGACTTATGCTACGGCTTGCTATTAGCTCTGACTTCCAGGCAACTTTATTTATTAACATACAAATAAAATCACATTTCAGTACAAATAAAATATCACCATACCACATGTCGGTTTTTATGCCAGTATCAAGCTGTTTTAATTACTATAGGTCTATAGTAGAGCTTGAGGTCAGGGATCATGATGCCTCAAGGTTGCTTTATTGTACAGGATTCTTTTAGCTATCCTAGGTTTTTTGTTTTTCTATATAAAATTAGGTATTGTTCTTTCCCAGTCTGTGAAGAATTGTGTTGGGATTTTGATGGGGATTGCATTAAATCTGTAGATTGCTTTTGGTAAGATTGCCATTTTTACTATGTTGATTCTACCTATCCATGAGCATGGGAGATCTTTCCATTTTCTGACATCTTCTTCAATTTCTTTCTTCATAGACTTAAAGTTCTTATTATACAGGTCTTTCACTTGCTTAGTTAGAGTTACCCCAAGATATTTTATATTATTTGTGGCTATTATAAAGGGTGATGTGTAGCAGTAATTGTTAGAAGGTCTTATTAATAAAATCAAACCTGAGGCCAGTTATTGGAGTGAATGCTGGAAGATCAGAGAGGCAGAACAAGCCACAGCTTCCTCACCTTGCCAATTCCTCAGCTGATCCTGTTTCCTCAGACTGGAAGCTTCTGAATCCTCATCCAGAATGGGTCTTAGCTGATTGCTGCTAAAAGCCTAAAAGCTTAACCAGCTAAAAGCTTCTAGTTTCTGGTCCTCATGCTTTATATATCTTTCTGTTATCACTCCCTGGGATTAAGGCTCACTTTCTGGGATTAAAGGCATGAGTCACCATGCCTGGCTGTATCCTTGAACACACAGAGATCCAGAGGGATTTCTGCCTCTGGAATGCTAGGATTAAAGGCATGTGCTACCACTGCCTATTCTCTATGTTTAATATTGTGGCTGTTCTCTTCTCTGACCCCAGATAAGTTTATTAGCATGCACAATGTTTTGGGGGAACACAATACCATCACAGTGATGTTTTCTGATTTCTTTCTCAGCCCATTTTTCATTTGTATATAGGAGGGCTACTGATTGTTTTGAGTTAATCTTGTATCCTGCCACCTTACTGAAAGAGTTTATCAACTATAGGAGTTCCCTGGTAGAATTTTTGGGGTCACTTATGTATACTATCATATCATCTGCAAATAATGAAAGTTTGACTTCTTCCTTTCCAATTTGTATCCCCATGATCTTGTTTTGTCTTATTGCTCTAGCTAGAACTTCAAGTTCCATGTTGAATAAGTAAGTATGCAGAGAGTGAACAGTCTTGACTTGTTCCTGATTTTAGTGGAATCGCGTTGAGTTTCTCTCCATTTAATTTGATGTTGGCTGTTGGCTTGCTGTATATTGCCCTTATTATGTTTAGGTATGTTCCTTGTATTCCTGATCTCTCTAGAACCTTTATCATGAAAGGGTGTTGGATTTTGTCAAATGCTTTTTCAGCATCCAATGAGATGATCATGTGTTTTTTTTCTTTAAATTTGTTTATATGTTGTATTACATTGACAGATTTTCGTATGTTGAACCATCCTTGTATCCCTGGGATAAAACCTGCTTGGTCATGGTGGATAATTTTTTTGATGTGTTCCTGGATTCAGTTAGAGAGTATTTTATTGAGTATTTTTGCATCAATGTTCATGAGGGAGATTGGTCTGTAATTCTCTTTCTTTGTTGCATCTTTGTGTGGTTTAGGTATCATGGTAACTGTATCCTCATAAAAAGAATTTGGTAATGTTCCTTCTGTTTCTATTGTGTGGAACAATTTGAAGAGTATTGGTATTAGCTCTTCTTTGAAAATCTGGTAGAATTCTGGACTGAAACCATCTGGTCCAGGCCTTTTTTTGTTGGGAGAATTTAATGTTTGTTTCTATTTCCTTAGGGGTTATTGGTCTATTTAAATAGTTTATCTGGTCTTGATTTAATTTCCGTATGTGGTACCTATTCAGAAAACTGTCCATTTCTTTCAGATTTTCCAATTTTGTGGAGTGCAGGTTTTTGACGTGTGACCTGATGATTCTCTAGATTTCCTCATTGTATGTTGTTATGTCTCTGTTTTCATTTCTGATTTTGTTAATTTGGATGCTCTCTCTCTGCTTTTTGGTTAATTTGGATAAGGGCTTATCTCAAAGAATCAACTCTTTGTTTCATTGATTCTTTGTATTGTTCTCTTTGTTTCTATTTTATTGATTTCAGCCCTCAATTTGATTATTTCCTGGAATCTGTTTCTCCTGGGTGAATTTGCTCCTTCGTGTTCTAGAGGTTTCAGTTGTGCTGTTAAGTCACTAGTGTGAGATTTCTCCAACTTCTTTATGTAGGCATTTAGAGCTATAAATTTTCCTCTTAGCACTGCTTTCATGGTGTCCTATAAGTTTGGATATGTTGTACATTTGTTTTCATTGAATTCTAGGAAATCTTTAATTTTTATCTTTATTTCTTCATTGACCCATTAGTGATTCAATTGGGCATTATTCAGTTTCCATGAGATTGTAGGCTTTCTGTAATTTTTGTTGTTGTTGAAATTTAACTTTAAGCCATGATGATGTGATAAGATACAGGAGGTTATTTCAATTTTTTTTGTTTCTGTTGAGATTTGCTTTGTGATCAAGAATGTGGTTGATTTTAGAGAAGGTTCCATGGGGTGCTGAGAAGAAGGTATATTCTCTTGTGTTAGGGTGGGATATTCTGTAGATATCTATTACATCCATTTGAGTCATGATGTCTGTTAGTACCCTTATTTCTCTGTTAAGTTTCTCTCTGGCAGACCTGTCCATTGGTGAGAGTGGGTTGTTAAAGTCTCCCACTACTAGCATATGGGGTTTGATGTGTGATTTAATGTTTCTTTTATGAATGTAGGTGCCCTTGTATTTGGGGCATAAATATTCAGAATTGAGACTTCATCTTGTCGGATTTTCCCTGTGATATATATGTAATGTCCTTCCTGATATCTTTTGATTTATTTTAGCTTGAAGTCTATTTTATTAGATATTAGGATAGCTACACCAGCTTGCTTCTTAAATCCTTTGATGGGAAAGTCTTTTCCCAGCCTTTTATTCTGAGGTAGTGTCTGTCTTTGAAGTTGAGGTGTGTTTCTTGTATGCAGCAAATGGATGGATCTTGTTTTCATATCCATTCTGTTAGCCTGTGTCTTTTTATAGGTGAATTGAGACCATTGATATTAATGGATTTTAATGACCAGTGATTGCTAATTCCTGTTATTTTTTTGGTGGTAGTGTTGTATATTTCCCTTCTTTGGTATTTGTTGGTGTGGGACTATCTATTGCCTGTGTTTTCATGGGAGTATCTAACTTCCTTAGGTTGGATTTTTCCTTCAAGTGCTTTCTGTAGGGCTGGATTTGTGGAGCTGTAGCTGGTGTAGCTATCCTAATATCTAATAAAATAGACTTCAAGCTAAAATAAATCGAAAGATATCAGGAAGGACATTACATATATATCACAGGTAAAATCCGACAAGATGAAGTCTCAATTCTGAATATTTATGCCCCAAATACAAGGGCACCTACATTCATAAAAGAAACATTACTAAAGCTTAAATCACACATCAAACCCCATATGCTAGTAGTGGGAGACTTTAACAACCCACTCTCACCAATGGACAGGTCTGCCAGAGAGAAGCTTAACAGAGAAATAAAGGAACTAACAGACATTTTGACTCAAATAGACTTAATAGATATCTACAGAATATTCCACCCTAACACAAAAGAATATACCTTTTCTTCAGCACCCCATGGAACTGTCTCCAAAATCGACCACATGCTTGGTCACAAAGTAAATCTCTACAGATAAAAAAAAAATTGAAATAACCTTCTGTGTCTTCTCAGACCACCATGGCTTAAAGTTAGCCTTCTCCCTTTCTTAATAAAACTCTTGTTAGTGGATTCTGTCATGTTTAGTGACTTTTTCTCACAGGATAAGATCGTTGCTAAAAACCATCACCTGCCCTACACAAAACTGTATAATGTAAAGCACAGTAATTGCCAAGGTTGAGCTGAGATTTGTGAACTAAACTTCACAGGAAAGTGCAGCTTGCACAATAAATATTCTACAAAACATGATTGGTTATCAGTAGGTTGGATTGCTTGTTACATGTCCAAAATAGCCGAATTTTCTTGAGCTAACATTGCTTATTTAGTAGCCATAGCCATTTTTTAATGACTATCTCTGGTGGTATTTTGTTTGTGCTCTAACAAATAAAACTTACCTGGGGATCAGAGTGTGGAGCTAGCCACTAGTTAACCACAGAAGCCAGGCAGTGTTGTCACATACCTGTAATCCCAGCACTTGGGAGGAGGAAGCAGGGAGAAAAGGAGTACAAGACCACCCTGGACTCCAAGAGTCTGACCCAGTCTAAAAGAGAAACAGAGCCAGGCAGTGAAGGCACATGCCTTTAATCCCAGCACTAGGGAGGTGGAGACAGTGATAAAAGTTGGGAAGAGGTGGGAGCTTAACCCTTTCATTAGAGGATTCTTAGAGGTAAGAAGTCTTTCTAGTGACTGGCTGCTCTGTTTTGATAACTTTTTATTACATGTTCATGAGTGTTGAAATATTCTACAATAATACAGACTAGGTTAAAATA